>CAKNET010000078.1:68291-121805 GCA_930272545.1 Sphaerostilbella broomeana | reverse complement strand
TGTCTACGAAAGGAAATTAGTGGGGCTGGGGTCAGGTCAGCCACTCGACCTCAGGTCAGTTGATCTAAACCCACCCATTCATGGGTAGAGGGGGGGAGGGATGAGGCTATTTGACAGGGCGGGACAAGCCACTTGACAGGTCTGTGAGAGAGAGAGAGGTAGTCTGTACGCAACTTGGCTTTCGAGCCCTGTGAACAGACTCGTCTATGCTTCAAGGAGCAAGATGGCACATGGGAAGTAGTGGTATGCAGTATGAATGCATGTATGCACACCGGAACTGTTGCTGGCATGAACCGCCAAGTCCCTGCGCGTTACCGCCGTCTTGCCTCGGTCTAACTGCCTAGCTACCTAGGTAGCTGGTTAATTAGTTGAGGTACAGAGTAGTTGTTAGTTCGTTCTTCCCAGCCTGATGTTGCTGGAAGGAGATGGCTGGCACGCAGGCCAGGGGAATCAAGGGTCCAAAGGTGGGGTAACTTGCAGTCAGTCTCTGTCAGGAACGGACCGATCACATCATTTAGCTGAGCTGAAGGAAGCTCCCTCCTCAACCAACTGACCTGATTTGAGTGCCTCTTCATATCTTCAACTTTGTTGAGAGTTGTCCGCTAAAGGAACTAAAGGTATCAATGAGACATTTCAGTCTAGCTATAATATGAAGAAGACTTTTAGATGCTTTTCTTTCCCATTATTTACTCATAAACGTTCAAATGACCCCAACCCCCCCCGCATCGTCATCAGCATCCCTCACCAGAGCTCCAAGATGACAGGACAGACAGGACCCAACACTACGGAGTATTTCCCCCCTTCTACCGTCGCCCCAAAAGAGTCAAAGCCCACGGGTAAGAAGACTAAAGAGAAGAAAAAAGAAAAAAGCGAAACCAAAACCAACGTGACCACCAACCTCATATTCAGGCTCTGCAAGTCCCCTTCCTGCATGACACTAACGAACGACCACGAACGCCTCATTTTCTTGCATCTTCGTCGTCATCGTCAGTCCCTTCCAACAACTTTTCTGTACGACTCAGACTCAAATCTAGGGGACCAAACCGGACCTCCCGGATATGCAACCTTCAGCTTCCGGCCACCAACTTTTCCCCGGTTCAACGCCATGTTGCACACACACCCAAGAGAAGCCCGATGATCAATCTCCGCCGGGGTTCATTAGACGCCATCACAGTAGATCCAACCGCCTCGAACGACAAGCCTCTTTTTTTTTTTTTTTGCTCGACTAGACAATAATTTACGAGTTTAGTTCGATATTTCAGCTCCTCAACAGCACCATACAAGACCAAAATAAATAAAAAGGTTCGTATTAATTTACGTGGGGATGGAATGATTCTCATGTGTCCCAAGCCTCCCTCTGGCAATTGACATCCAGAGAGCTGACCGTCATTCGAATCCCATCCTGCGTCCCCCCCCCCAACCGCATATCCCCCCAACGCCAAGCTGATAAAATAGAAACAAAGCCCATTTGCCAGGGAACTCCATCGAGTTCTACCTTGGCCCAATGAGAAATGAAGTACAAGCGGTAGGTTAAAAAAAAAAACAATCACATTATCGTCCAACATATATCCCCGCCAAATACTGGCACCAGGGGAGACAGGGCTGCGAGACCTGTACAGTTGCTCTCCGTAGCCTCGTAAATGTCCGGTTTTCCAAACGGACTAGTAATGAGAAATGCGTCTCAATCTGTGACACAACCCTACTAGTTTTACGGAGGCTCAGACATGGGCATTGCAGGAAAGAACACCAATGCTTGTCCCGGCGCCTAGCTCGAGAGGATTCCACCATTGGGCTCTTCCTTGGGTGCAGCTGGTGGCTCAAGCCCAGCTTGTTGCGCAACCCTCTTCCACGTCTCGAGCTCTCGATAGAGCCTCTCGCACTCCTGCTTCAGCTTGTCGTTGGATGCGCTGAGCTCCGTGATGGCCTGCTCCGTAAGCAGCTTCTCCAGCGTCCACTTTTCAATGTTTTGCTGTTCATTCTCCTTGAGCTGGGTGATGAAGCTCACGGCGCGCTGTAGGATGGAGCCCTTGTTCTTTTCGCAGCCGGGGACAATCTTTGCTAGTTCATTAATACCTTCGTTGATCGTTTCTCGTCGTCGACGTTCCACTATGTCACACATGAGTCTCTGAATCGATGAGTCTGTTGGATCTGTCAAGACAAACCTTCTTTATGGTTATCCTTGCGCATCTTGTGCCACTCCTCGGAGCCAACACTTGGCTTCGGGTTAGGCGGCGAGGCTGCCGAGGGATACCTGTGAACCTGCGGAGGAGGCGGAACTCCATTTGCGGGAGGCGGCGGTTGATTCTGATTGACCGACGGGTCCATCATTGGGTCGGGCTGCTGTGGTAGCTCTGGGTTGAAAGCGCCATCATGCTTAAATGCATTCTCATGCCCGTGGTCGGGCTCGCCCGATGACTGCGTCGCGAACTGCTCTTCGGTCGACGGCGGTACATGAAGCGTCGGGTACATTCCCAGAGCTGCCTGTGCCGTGCTCGTGGCATTTGAAGGGTCTGAGGCATCGGTATGATCGGCGGCGGCAGCCTGCTGGAGCGCATTAAAATCGGCGACGTTGACGCCACTGGCCGCAGCTGCTTGTGAGGCCTCGATGGCGTTCTCAATAAATGCTGCTGTGTCCGCTGGTGAAGCCGACATGGTAGCGGGAGGTGCAGCCCTCTTTGCTCGGCCAAGATTGGGACTGTCAAGTTCACGCTTTCGCTTCTGGCCAGGAGACCCAGGGAAGCCAGAGAGGTCGGGGTGCTCAGGTGCAAGTGCCTCGGCCATTATCTCTGCCATGTAGCCAGAGCTTGGAGACGAACTCAAGCGAGTGTCTTCCTTGGTAATATACAGAACAAAGCGAATGAAAAGCAAGGGCAATGTACCCCGTCTCTCAGTTGATGTTGAGGCTCACCAATGATCGAGTCTGTAGCGCAAGTCAGGTCAAATGCCAGTCAAGATACCGTCTGAAAGTCAAAAACAATTCAAGACTATGGAGGGGGAAAAAAGGCAACTGAGTTGGGTTTGCATCAAATCCATGCTGGGGAAGATGAGAAGACATATCACTTGATTAAACTAGTGAGGCTTAATCCTGGGTTGCGGAATCTCAAGGTTGTCTAGGTAATGACTATCGTACCGCAACAGAGCGTCATGAAGGCACTTAAATGCCCAACGCCAGCCCAAGTCATGGTTGACGACAATAATGCAGGTATGACTGATGTCAGAGAGGGTGAAAAGAAAGGGTGTGTCCAGTCGTTGAAGAAATTCTGAGCGTCATGTCCTCATCACAGCTCACTCGAGCCTTAGTGCAGTGATGAGGCCCTCTGTGCCCCGTTTCAACTTCTCACGATGCGCTCATTTCTAGCCAACCCCCCATGGACAGAGAGCATCACGGTGGTGACTCAGTCTCCGTATGGGGTGACGAAATGAAGCGCATCATAGCGCGACTGGGATGAATGGCGGTTGTGTGAGGCTCTAGATGCACTTCATCTAGATCGAAGCGGCGACGATGGAGTCACGGTCGCATTAAAACTGCAGCAGATGAGACGCGAGGATTTTTTCTTCTGACGATTTCCTCCATCGATCAGACGCGTCTCCCGAAGAGTGCCATCAAATTGTACCCGAAGCCATCTCGCAAGCATCGTGAAAAGTGAAAACGCAAGTGCATAGCAGGGACATACCGTGAAGATCATGTGCTCGGGGCCGCCCAGATCACGGGTTTGTCGTCTCACGTGTTTTGCGTGATCAATCTCGTGATATCGCGCGACGGGTCCAGAGGTGAGAGTGTAAGTCGACGGCAAAAGCATGAAATCGGCAGCACGAAGCCGACGAAAAATTTCCCAAAAAATCAGAGAATAAAATAAAGCGTTCGGAGAGGTTCAGTAAAGTCAACCGCACACGAGATCTTTATGTTACAGGGCTGGCTTTTCCTGATGAAATCCGTCAGTCTACGCTGCAGAGAGACGGAGGCTTTGGGGGGAGGAGAGGCGACTGGCTGGGGGACGA
Organism: Sphaerostilbella broomeana; assembly: GCA_930272545.1. Lineage (NCBI taxonomy): Eukaryota > Fungi > Ascomycota > Sordariomycetes > Hypocreales > Hypocreaceae > Sphaerostilbella > Sphaerostilbella broomeana. Next base: position 117,806 of record CAKNET010000078.1, on the reverse strand, counting down.
GTCGGGTCACGCGGCGGGAGGAGGGAGGCAACACGTGCAGCAGAAGTCGGTGCTTTGAATAATAATAAGGAAAAGAAGAGAACTGAGCTGGCTGGGTGGGGGAGCCTAGTTGATGCCTGAGGCAGAAAACAGGCATTTGCCTGCCCTGTCTACTGTCTGTGCACCAATCATGTGGCGCAGTCTTGCACACACACACGGCATCCAATAGGAATGCCTTCCTCAGCCTCATCTTCCCAACCCAACACCACATTGGTGGCGTTGTTGTTGCTTGTGTGTGCCCTGGACTCTATCTACCACGTTGGTATTACGAAATTACATGGTTTTCCTGTTGACTGACTTGTCAACGCCAAAGGCAACATGAACAGGCCCAACTGCTGTGGCTGTCTTCCAACCGGTGAGGCCACTAATCTACCTTAGGTACTTAGGTATTGATGGTGGTGGTCGGTCTTCCAGCGACTGCTGTCGTTCGAGCCGCAAGGGATCACGGGCCCCAGCGGCCCTGCTCTTGGTGGTTGCGGCACCTGCCTCCACGACTGAGGTGATGATGGACTATGTATCAGAGGGCTTCAACCAGACGGGACACTCCACACAATAGTGTCCCCTCGCAAGCCCATGTACCTACCGTTATTAGCGGCAGATTCACCTCACCCTCCAACATCACGTAACCTCGCGCCACATCCCGCCCTCCAGTGAGACAACTTAGATGCGTCCCCCCCCCTTCCCTTCGACACGACGCGCTGTGTACCTGCAGTCACCTGATGGCAAGGCCAATCACTTGACAACTATTTATTCGCTCAGGTGAACAGGTGAGATGCCTGCTCTGTCTACGCCAAGAGAAATCACAGTGATAAACATGTCCCAAAATGGTGGGCATATTGCGGCTTATAGACAGACAACAACCATCTGGTACTACTACACATGTAACCTGTCGAGTCATGGCAGCATATGCTTGGTGGAAGTCAAAGCTAGGCAAAAACTTCCTTGGCGGCTTCATTAGACAACGAAATGACAATGTTTGCACAAACACCATGGCCAAGGAGGGAAATGAGAAACCATGTAGGGTTGAAGCAAACATCTGGTGTGTCTTGATGGCCCTACTCATATCCACCTATACTTGATAACATCCCTTGTCCTGTTAAGCGATAAGGTTTTGTGTTGGTAGTGTCTGAGCTGCTGAGGCAAAGAATCTGATATGATATTGAGATGAGACCTTTTAAAAAGTCCCCGGTAACATCGGCCCATACAATCAGACAACTTGAAGCCTCGGTAATGGATGCATGGAGAGTTGCATTTCGGTTCGTATTCCATACAATTAGGTTCGCGTAGGATTGTTTGCGAATTAATATCTACGTCATTCATTTTCATAGCTCCAGGGCCGCAGAAAATAAACAGCCTAGGCTCTAGATTATAGTGGACTGTATGCGCTACAGGCTACAGTGAGTCGGCACTCAGCGCCTGTTGGTCCTCCTCCTACCAACCAGGCAGGCGAGAAATATGCGTATTTCCACAACCGCCAGTCAGCAGCTATGTATTCGTAACGCAGTATGACGACGTCGTCTCAGGATTCGAGTTTTTTCTTCTTCTTTTTCTTCTTTTTCTTCTTCCCCTTCGTTGTCTTAAAATGAATATCCCCCTTCACCTCAATCCAATCGATCAATGGTCAATGGCCAATGGCCCCAGCCTGGCAATATGAGCTGTCCCTCTGGCAGTGAGCGGTTCTTTGGACCGCAGGTTGACACCAAGTGTCGGGCATTTGATTTCACTCTCCAGTTCGAAGATATTTTCTTGGCATGTTTACCTTCAGCTCTTTTTATTTTATTTGGATTCCTGGAGATTATCCATCTTTATCGTAAACCGGCCGCATATTCAGTGCGGTCTTCTACTCTGCAAGGATGTAAATCGGTAGGTCAACCCTACGAATGAAGATCTGCGAGATGTTTCCGTCTTACAGTTATACAAAATCTAAATAACAGTCTCTAGATCACCATTTCTGCCCTATTAGCCTCTCAGCTTGTGCTTCTTATGTTACGGCTCCGGAATCAACTCGTTCAGACAGATGCATCTCTAGCCGCTGATATACTTACTTCCGGAACTACAGGAGTGGCATTCTTACTCTCAAATACTAGTCATCGGCGCTCCCTCCGTCCATCAACATTAATTGGGCTGTATCTCCCTCTTGTTTCCCTTCTAAATGTTGCTCGAACGCGCACATTATGGTTGCTGCTCCCAGGAAGTCCGGAGGCAGCTACGATGACTGTGACGCTTGGTTTAACCGTGTTGGCGCTGCTGCTGGAGTCGACTGAGGAGAGAAAAGGGTTGAGTCTTGGTGCACCAGAGGAATACAGTGGAATTTGGACGAGAACTAGCTTCTCCTGGTTGATTCCGACACTAAGAAAAGGACACGCCCAGATCTTATCTTTGGATGACCTGCCTCCTCTCGACACAAAGCTCCAAAGTAGGGTCTTACGGATGCAGCTAATTTCAACATGGTCGAAATGTGAGTTAATTTATTTCGATTGGATGGAGTGTTGGACACTAAGTATTGGATTTAGACGACCAGCACGGGCGACATAGTTTAATACGAGCTTGCTTCCGTAGCTATCTCCCCTCGTTTCTATCCGCTATCATCCCTCGACTATTTCTGACGGCGTTCACCTTTGCTCAACCATTTCTGATTAATACCACGATTAAATTCGTTGGTAGCGAGCATCCTAACGTCAGCTATGGCAAGGGCCTCATCGGTGCTTGGGCTCTTGTATATGTGGGCATAGCTGTAAGCCGGTGACTCAAATTGTTCAATATGGTAAATCTAACAGCCCAAAATTAGGTATCTCACTCAATATACAGGTACCAATCCTCAAGATTTATTGCTCGCTTACGCGGGGGGTTAGTCGCTTTGGTGTACCAGCGAAGCCTTAGTATTCGAGCTGTGGATGCCGGGGACATCACGGCAGTTGCTTTAATGAGTACAGACATAGAGCGAATCTCCACTGGTATACAAATGCTACATGAAGCATGGGGTGCACTCATCGATATTGCAATTGCTTGCTGGCTTCTCGAGAGAGAGCTCTTCCTGGCGTGTCTTGCACCCATTGCCCTCGTTTTGGGTAGGTCAGCTTAGTGAACAAACAAAAAAAAACGGTCTTAGCTAACCAATCATATCTCGCAGTATTCATCGCAGCAACATCAAAGGTCGCTATGTTAGCCCAAATAGCGCAGCAGCGTTGGATTGAAAAGATCCAAGAAAGGCTTCGGGCCACTGCTGCCTTGCTTACGGATATTAAAGCCATCAAAATGCTTGGACTGTCAAGAATGGCTTCCAGTATTCTGAGTGGCTTACGAGTAGACGAGATCAAAACATCAAAGTCTTTTAGAGAGTTGATGATTACGACATTAATGCTTTGTAAGTAACTTGAATAAAATATCTACTTAACTTTTAAATTAAAGAGACCCATTTCTGACTTCTGCAGCTCTTTCTCCAATCAATCTTGCTCCAGTGGTAACATTTGTGATTTATATCTTAATAGCTGTCTACTGGACACACGAATCTTTGTTGACGGCCCAGGCTTTTACCTCAATTGCCCTCATTACATTGCTCACGATGCCAGTCATTCTTTTCATTCAATCAATGCCTAGAGTGGTGCAGTCTTTTAGCAGTTTTGACCGCATACAGGAATACTGCAACTACACTGATTCTAGTTTAAAAGACGACAATTACTATGAACCAGGCACTGTAGAACTGCTTGCAGAGTCTGAAGTCGACCTTCTAACACCAGAAGGCAACGATGACTACTCTGTCGCTACAGGGGATCCGCCAATATCCTTAAATAACCGGAGTTATGGTTGGAATAAAACCGACACACCGGTTCTCAAAGATCTTCAAATCAATATCAAGCGAGGCACTATTACAGCAGTTATCGGTTCTGTTGGTAGTGGGAAGTCGGCATTTTTGAAAAGTCTTCTCCACGAGCTGATCCCATTTCCTCCTACCCAGGAACAGGAAGGGAGGACTCGAAAGGAATCTGAACTTATGGCTTACTGCTCACAAAAGCCTTGGCTTGAAAATGCAACTATTCTTCAAAACATAATTGGCATATCCCCCTATAATCAAGATTGGTACGCTGAGGTGGTAGCCTCTTGCGGTCTTAATGCCGATTTCAAGCAGCTGCATAAAGGAGATCAGACACGAATTGGGACCCAAGGCCTCAACCTCAGTGGAGGCCAAAGACAACGAATCGTAAGCATTCATTTGAAGATGAATAAATCTACATGTGTGAGGCTAATAGAGATCCCCAGGCCCTTGCACGAGCAGTGTACGCGAAAAAGCGAAATATTCTCCTCGATGATGTGTTCAGTGGTATGGATAGCCATACTGCCGACGTAGTCTCAGATGAGCTATTGGGTCGTGAGGGACTCTTTCGCAAGCAAAGCACGACAGTTATCTTGGCTACTCATAACCGTAAGATGCTTCAACTACTCGTTGCTAACTTTACCGCTTACAAGAGTTAGGCAAGATAATGGCTCTCGCAGATACCATCATAGTACTGGAGAATGGTAGGATCGTGGATAATGATAGTCTAGTAGCCCTCCTACAGAGGGATGGATATGTCAGAAATTTGGGGCTACGATTGACGTCTGATGACGAAGAAGTAGTTGAGATTTCCGGGCCTTCAAAATCCCCGCCTAACCAAAAAGTTTTCGATATCGATACTAAAGGAACCAGTAATGTTTCAGAAGAGACTGGAGGAAAGCACATGGACATCCGACGAAAGAAGGCAGATTTGTCAGTCTATGCTTACTACCTTGCGAATTCTGGGTGGACAGCCGTCACATTTTACACCATCGCAGTGATTGGTTGGATACTTTGCATGGAATTTTCAGGTAGGAGACATGTTCCGATATCTGGCAGTCCCAATTAACAACTGTTTTCAGTCATCTGGATGAAGTGGTGGTCCGCAGCCAATGTTGTAGAACCAAATAAAGATGTTTGGTTTTACCTCAGTGTCTACTCACTGCTCGGTGTAATTGGAACCTTGAGCGCCGGGGCTTGCACCTGGTAAGAAGCACTCTCCTCAAACTTTCAGGGCCTCATATGTCTAATTTATGGTAGGTTTGTATTCATCTCCATTATTTCGCGCTCAGCTGCTCAGCTTCACACTGTACTTCTCACGGCAACTCTCAGGTGCGTAATTCTGATCTCGGCAGTTTTGGCTACATCAAGCTAACAATTCACGATCAGAGCTCCATTTCGCTACTTTTCTGTTACGGATATTGGCGAACTCCTTAATCGGTAAGAATTTTGTCCATGAGTGGCAAAAGCTATGGTGAGGCTCACCGACTTCTCAGGTTCAGCACAGATATGGAACTCATTGATATGGAGCTACCCAGCAATATGATCAATTATACCTCAAGTTAGTATAAAACTCTACTTTCCGGAACACCTTACTAAAATACTTTACAGCTTTGGTATCTTGTTTAGCCAAAATTGTCATCCTGGCAGTTTTCACTCGTTACCTCGGCATGACGATTCCCTTCTTTGCTGCATTTGTCTACTTTCTTCAAAGTTTTTACCTTCAAACATCCAGACAGGTTCGACTTCTAGCAATTGAAGCCCAGGCACCTCTTTTTACACATTTTGGAGAATCCGTTGCTGGTGCAGAAACTATCCGTGCTTTCGGCTGGCAGTCCTACCACCAGGAGCGCAATTATCGACTTATTGACGCCTCCCAGAGACCGACATATTTCCAGAGTTGTATCCAGCATTGGCTTAGCTTTATGCTTGAGTTGATGGTCGCGGTACTTGCTGTATTGCTTGTGGGCACGATTCTCATCTGGAGAGACAAGTTCAGCCCTGGAAGCGTTGGCGTCAGCCTGGTGACGGTCGTCGGATTCAGCGAGGTGTTAGTACGACTTATTGAGACTTGGACTAGGTTAGAACCTAGTATTGGTGCTGTGGCAAGAGTGAAGCGCTTCGTGGAGGAAACTGAATCCGAGGAGAAGAATGTGAAGCCAGCTTATGTGCCCTCTAATTGGCCGCAGGTAGGCGCACTCGAAGTCTCTGGCTTGACGGCATCATATGGGTGAGTTCTGCTCGTGATTTACACGGATGGGGAGATGTGGGCATTTACTAATGATAAAATAGCCCCGACCCTAAGTCTAAACCGGCTGTTAATGGGATCTCGTTATCAGTACAGGCTGGTCAGCATATAGCTATCTGCGGTCGTACAGGCAGTGGGAAAACATCACTCATTCTCGCAATCCTGCAAATGATTGATACCGTTGAGGGAAGCATCTCTATCGATGGTGTCGATCTCTCTACATTAACGTGTGCGGAGGTGCGTTCGAGACTCAATGTAGTACCGCAGGATCCTTTTCTCATGCCAGGGACTGTGCGGTTCAACATCGACCCCTTCAACAATGCTTCCGATGATGAAATCACACGTGCACTTGAGCGTGTACGACTCTGGAAAACTATCAATGCTCAAGGGGGATTGAATAAAGAAATTGATACGGATGCCTGGTCAGCTGGTCAGAAGCAGCTAATCTGCTTTGCCAGAGCCATGGTCAAGAAGAGTAAGATATTGATATTAGACGAAGCTATGAGCAGGTAAGTGAAGTAAGGATTCGAGGTTAACGCAAAGTAACTAAAACTCGATTATAGTGTAGATAGTGAAGCAGAAGCCATCATACAAGATATTATCGACACCGACTTCAAGGACTGTACGGTCCTTGCGGTAATGCATAGGCTAGAGCATGTCCGCTCTTATGATAAAGCTGGATTATTTGAGGGGGGGCGATGGTTGGAGTTTGGGAATCCTGAGGATTTGATGGCTAGTGATTCCCGGTTTTCAGAGTTGTATTGGTTAAATGCAAATTGAGAGCCATTTAAAAAGGATATACAAGTTCGAAATGAATATGAATAAAGCATAGAAAGTAGAGGTCGCATCAGGCTTCGTGGTAGATTTGGGGGGCCTTTTGTTAATAGAAGTAAATTCGGTGCTACTGAGAGTGAGAACCATCGATTTCATGTCATCACGATAGCTACCTAGGTACCCAATGTATGGAACATTATACAAGAACACCAAAAATATGAAGCCAAAAAGTACGGTATAATTTCATCAACATAGCAAATATAAGGAATGATCCTAGGTTCCTTTAAGGATTTCTTCCTTTTTATTCCGCCGCTCTAGGGTAGCCATCGTAAGTGTTTCTAGCTAGCACGCACGTGATATTTCACCTAAGATGCTTTTGGACTAGCTCAATCCAACAATCAAGCTCAACGCTCAACACTGCGAAATTTCGGAGAGCTTAAGTTGAGACATCTTCTGGACATCTCCCCCGTCAACCTCCACAGCAAAATCGCTCAGAGGCATCTCAAGACGCCGCGATGTTCTCCCGAGCAGCCCTCAGAGTACCCAGGGCGTTGCCTCTGCGCTCCAGGGTCCCCGCTCCCTTTGCTTTCGCCGCTCGGTCAGTTACTACAGATGCTGCCTCCTCGTCCCTCCACAGGGAAGTGCCCAAGGTATGACGGCGATGCGCTTTTTTTCGTACCAGTGCCTGCCAATGCCCCTGGAACGCAATTTTTTGGGGATTCAAGAGCAATTTGGTACATGGAGCTTTGGAACTAACGACTTTTGCTTGCAGTCCGACGACGAACCTTTCCTGGTTACTCTTAGCGATGAGGCCTTCGAGACCTACGAGCTGGACCCGCCGCCTTACACCATCGAGGTGACGAAGAAGGAACTTAAGCAGATGTACTACGAGATGGTTGCCATTAGGTACAAATGAATAGAGAATACTGTAATCAACTGCGACCGGGTTTGCTAATAATCGCTTAGACAAATGGAGATGGCTGCCGACCGTTTGTACAAGGAGAAGAAGATTCGTGGTTTCTGCCACTTGTCCACTGGTCAGGAGGCCGTAGCTGTTGGTATCGAGCATGCAATTGCCAAGGAGGACGATGTCATTACTGCCTACCGTTGCCACGGTTTCGCCCTGATGCGTGGCGCCGCCGTCAGGTCTATCATTGGCGAGCTGCTTGGTCGCCGTGAGGGTATTGCCTACGGAAAGGGTGGCTCCATGCACATGTTTGCCAAGAACTTCTACGGTGGAAACGGTATTGTCGGTGCCCAGGTTCCCGTTGGTGCCGGCCTTGCGTTTGCCCACCACTACGAGGGCCGCAAGAACGCCAGTATCATTCTTTATGGTGATGGTGCCAGCAACCAGGGGCAGGTCTTTGAAGCTTTCAACATGGCTAAGCTCTGGAACCTCCCTGCTCTGTTTGGCTGCGAGAGTGAGTTTTAGCATTACTAATGCGGCATAAACATGTCATTGAGCTAATAATCATGTCATAGACAACAAGTATGGTATGGGTACTTCAGCTGCTCGTTCTTCTGCTTTGACCGACTACTACAAGCGTGGACAGTACATCCCTGGTCTCAAGGTCAACGGTATGGATGTCCTCGCCGTCAAGGCTGCTGTCAAGTATGGCAAGGAATGGACTGTTGCCGACAAGGGTCCTATGGTTCTGGAGTATGTGACCTACCGATATGGTGGTCACTCCATGTCTGACCCTGGCACCACCTACCGTACACGTGAGGAAATCCAACGCATGCGCTCCACCAACGACCCTATTGCCGGACTGAAGCAGAAGATTTTGGACTGGGAGGTTACCACTGAGGATGACCTGAAGGGCATTGACAAGGCGGCTCGAAGCCACGTTGCTGAGGAGGTTGCTGCTGCTGAGGCCATGGCTACGCCTGAAGCCAAGGCTGATATCCTGTTCGAGGATATCTACGTTCGCGGTTCAGAGCCTCAGTACATTCGTGGACGAACCCCTGACGAGAACTACTACTTCAGCAAGTAGATGATTGAACTTGTTTGAACTGCCGATGCCCCATATAGCCTAATGATTCCTTGACTTGTCGCCTTTTGTACTATACACTGTTAGATAGAGAGGGCGGGAAGGCTCTAAATGGACACGCTTAATGTTATCTATCCATCGCCTTGCAATGCGACGCAACTGAGATGTCCGTTTCTCTTTCAAGTGCTAATGAATATCTAGTTAATTATTCGTTGTGAACAAGAAGAGGCTATTATGTAGGTCTCCGGCATAATTGTTGGGCGATGAATCCCTGAGCAAGATTCTAAAGTGGTAAGTCTACATTGAGTTCCGGGATCGCATTCGAAAGAAGTGGGGGATTCCAGGCAGACCAGGCAGAAGGCGGGAAAGACGGGGTTGCACGTGACCCACGCGTCTTTCTCTGTCCAAGCTGAGACCATAAGATCAATTAACGCGATTCTGCCTGCAACAGCGCGTCATGGTCTTGACAGAGTTGAATAGAAACAGCTTCCGGTGCCTAAGCACCAACATCACTCCGCTTTCACAGCATAAATACAGGAGCTTATTCACACTCCTTCTTTTGCGATCGACATCCTCCTCTCCATTACGTCGTCAATTACCCTCTTCAACCGTCTCAAGAGGAGTGTGTCACGTCATGGCACCGAAGCAGGCGACTCTGGGGTACGTCAAGTCGGCACAACAGACAATAGGGTGTGTTCTGGGGAATTGATCAATTCTCCGTGGGCCTAATCAATCCAATTGCTAATGCTCTTTTGGATAATAGGAAATTCTTTGGGGCAGAGAATGGACCTGCCAGACAGACAACCCTAGCTTTTGCGACTAAGGCGGGGAAGAAGGAGGAGGAGTCGCAAGAGGTAAAAAACGAAGCCAAGGACGAACAGGATACGAGTGCAAAGGAAAACTCCGACCCAGAAAAGGGTAAGATTCAATTGCCTAATATTTGCTTAGCGTCTGGATGTTGACATTTTTGGGTGGAAAAAAAGATACAAAGAAGCGTCCGAGATCATCACGTAAGACTACTACAGCGAAGGCGGCAGAAGCTAAGACCGAACCCGAAGATGATGAGGATGAGGGGCCAGTGGTAAAGCGTCCACGACGTAGCAGACTCAAAGTTGAAGATGACGAAGAAGACGCTTCAGATTCATCCCCGAAAGCAGAAGCACCGAGCAGCCCTCCTGCGAAAAAGAAGAGATCACCTAGTCCGAAAGCTAGTCCTAAGTCTCGACCCAAGTCGCCAAAAGCATCACGGACGAAGAAAGAAGAAACCACGGAAGCAGAGGACAGTGAAAAACCAGTGAAGGAGGAGGTCTCAGAATCCGCTTCCGAAGGAGAGAGTGATGGCGAGAAACCAGAGGTGGCTGTTAAAGCACGAAAAGCCGCCCAAACGCTGCTCCAGACGAAGGAGAAAGACCCATATCCCGATTGGAAGCCTGGCGCTCCAGTGCCATACGCCGCGCTTTGCACCACGTTTTCTCTCATTGAGATGACGACAAAACGACTCATCATCATGGAATACTGTGCACGGTTCTTGCGCCAAGTCATGAGGTTGACACCAGAGGATCTTCTCCCGACTGTTTTGCTCATGATCAATAAACTTGCCCCTGATTACGCTGGTATTGAACTGGGCATCGGCGAGTCCTTGATCATGAAGGCTATTGGTGAGACCACAGGACGGAGTCTCCAGGTCATCAAGGCTGACCAAAAGGATATTGGTGACTTGGGTCTTGTGGCTGTGAAGAGCAGGTCCACGCAGCCTACCATGTTCAAGCCTAAAGCATTGACTATTAGAGGTGTTCATCAAGGCTTGATGAGCATTGCTACGACGGCGGGCAACGGTGCCCAGGGGCGCAAAGTAGATGGCATCAAGAAGCTTTTGTCTGCGTCAGATGCGTACGCAACTGTCAAGGCTGATATTAGTAAGGACAAGGGTGGACCTAGCGAGGCAAAATATATCATCCGATTCTTGGAAGGAAAGCTTCGACTCGGTCTTGCGGAAAGGACTGTTTTGGTGTCGTTGGCACAGGCTGTTGTCTTCCATGAGGCTGAGGTCCAGGGCAAAGTCCCCAGTACATCCGATTTAGAAAAAGGAGAGGCGCTTCTAAAAACAGTCTACAGGTGTGTTATAACGACTTTTGTTTTTAAAATCCTCGTGATATTGAGGCTAATATCGTTTAGTGAGCTGCCGAGTTACGACGTGATTATTCCTGCTATGCTCGACCATGGTATCACGAAGCTCCGAGATAACTGCAAGCTGCGGCCAGGCGTGCCCTTGAAACCCATGTTAGCTAAACCGACAAAGGCAATTACAGAAGTCTTGGATCGGTTCGAGGGTCAAAAGTTTACCTGCGAATACAAGTATGATGGTGAACGTGCTCAAATCCACTATGTCGCCAAAGATGCTCCTCAGGATATCAGCCAGTCTGCCCCAGGAGCTAGCAAGGAAATAGGAGCTGGAGTCGCTTGCATCTTTTCGCGAAATTCGGAGGATCTATCCAAGAAATATCCCGATGTCCTTGACAAGCTGCAATCATGGGTTAAGGAAGACACCAAGAGCTTCGTGCTCGACTGTGAAACGGTGGCGTGGGATGTTGTTGAGAAGACAGTGTTACCGTTCCAGCAATTGATGACTCGCAAGAGGAAGGATGTAAAAACAGAAGATATAACTGTCAAGGTTTGCGTTTTCGCCTTTGATTTGCTATATCTAAATGGAGAAGCTGTAGTGGAGAAGTCGCTGCGTGAGCGGAGAGAACTTCTCCAGGCCTCATTCAATCCTGTGGAAGGAGAGTTTGCTCTGGCCACGCACATGGATGGCCAGGAGTTGGAGGAGATTCAAACGTTCTTGGATGAGAGTGTCAAAGCCTCATGTGAAGGTTTAATGGTGAAGATGCTGGATGGGACGGAGAGTGGGTATGAGCCCAGTAAGCGAAGTCGAAATTGGCTCAAGGTAAGCTTCTCATCACGCGTACCAATCAATCTTCACAGCATGACTGACATTTGTATTAGATCAAGAAGGATTACCTTTCTGGTGTTGGTGACTCCTTAGATCTGGTCGTGTTGGGTGCATACTATGGTAAAGGAAAGCGAACATCCGTATACGGTGCTTTCCTTCTCGCCTGCTACAACCCGGCGACAGATACGTACGAAACCGTCTGCAACATTGGCACTGGGTTTTCCGAACAAGTCCTTGAAGAGCTGCACAAGCAGCTATCCGAAATTACTATCGACCGCCCAAAGCCGTTCTACACCCACTCCACAGGCGGTCAGCACCAGCCCGACGTATGGTTTGAGCCTCGCTTCGTATGGGAAGTGAAGACGGCGGATCTGACGCTCAGCCCTCGGTACAAGGCTGGGTGCAAAGAAGGCGTGGACCCTGCTGGCGAGAAGGGTATCAGTCTGCGGTTCCCGAGGTTCATCAAGCTTAGAGACGATAAGAAGCCGGATGAGGCGACGAGTAGTCGCCAAGTGGCGGAGATGTATAGGAAGCAAGAGAGCGTGACGAAGAATAAGGGGCCGTCTGTGGATGATGACTTTGAGTACTGATGAAAATGAATGCATTAAAAAAACTGGGTGGCTTTCCGATTTGGGTATGGTTATGGATGACAACGAATAGCTATTATATGGGGGGTTCATTGTTTAGTTGGATGATTTACAATACCAGTCTTGACATGTCCAAAGACGAATCTGCCCAAATTTAAGGACGTCGCTTACGAACGCTGGGAGCCAATACTTTGATGTACCGCATACATAGGACATTACTATGAATTAAAACTACGGGCATATATTTCCCATTCATCTTCATTATATAAAAAATTGCGCAAAAATCCCCAAATCTATAATATCGAAGCACTATCGGTATCATCAACATCATTCCCAGGCCGTAGCAAGCCCCTCTCTTCCTCCTCTGCCCCATCCTCCCTCAAAATACCGCTGGACTGCCCCCCACCAGCGGAAGCTCTAGCACCACCACCAGCCGGCGCAGCAGCCAGCGTAATTGTGCGTCGTGTTTCTTCCGCCCCGTTGAGGACGTACCAAACGTCCTTTTTGGTCAATAGGCCTTGCAGCACGCCCTTATCTGTGAAGAGCATGTATCGCAGGCCGAGTTTCTGGAAATATGATACTGCGAGGTGCAGACTTGTGCGGGACGGCAGCGTTAATGGCGTTTGATCCATCCACGGCCGAAGGTCCAGCGTTGTGCGAGGGTCAGCTAATGGCTGGTGGGAGAAGAAGGCTTCTGTCTCGGGGGGGAAGGACTGGGATTGCGATGCGGTGCGGAGATAGTAGAGGAGCTCTGCGCGGGAGATGTATCCCAGCAGGATGGCTTCGCGGGGTTCAGATATGACGGGGAAGCCGCGGTAAGGGTGCATCTCGAGAATGGCGTTGAGGGAGGCAATGGTGTGTCCTGTGGCAGTGAGGACGACGAGGTCTTCGATGCGGGTCATGATTTGCGAGGTGGGCATGTCTGGGATGATCATCTCCTCGCTATTATCGAGGAAGGGATACTCGTTGAAGTGGATCCATGATTCGTAGATACCGCGGCGGGAGAAGGCGTCGCCCACCCATTTGGAGATCATGACGGCCACCATGATGGGCAAGACGTAGGTGAGAGCGCCGGTGAGCTCAAACATGATGACGACGATGGAGACGGTCATGCGAGTCACCCCTGCGAGGGCGGCAGCGGCGCCTACAATGGCGTACGTAGCTGGCGTTACGCAGGGGACGTCGGGGGCACAGGTCTTGAAGAGGATGAGGCCGCGGAAGCTATCCACCCATATCTCCATGAGGATGCCCATGGCTCGGCCGACCAAGGCGCCTATAGCCATGGAAGGGAGGATGATGCCCGCGGGGATTTGCAGGCCGAACGTGATGGACGCGAGGAAGAACCCGACAATGGCGGCGAAGAGGAGAAGAATGATGGTGCTGGCTGAGGCGGCGCCAGTCTTGCACAGGCCGACTTGGTCGTCGAGGAGTTGCGAGCACTCGGAGAAAAGGTTGGACACGAGCTCCGATGTCTGGAACTTCATGTAATGGTTTGGATAGTTCACTAGAGCAGTGAGAAGAGCGACTGCTAGAACTTGAATCACGGGGTTAGGAAGCCAGGACTGGGCTTTCTTCCATCGAGCGACGGCCATGTTGGCTTTGATGAAGAGTCCGCCGTAGATGCCCTATTTTGGGGATGCTTATTCAGCGTTCTGTACTGATGAAGGATGGAGGAGGAAGACGAAGAAGGATGTGAACATACGCCAATAATGCCTAGAATAGCATATGGGACAATTTCAAACCCATGCCAGTCGTGGGTATACTTCGTCTGGTATAACACGAGCTTGCCAGATCGGAAGGGGTCAAATACTTGGAGAACGACGGCGGCTGCCATGGCGCAGACGAAGCTCTGCCACATAGTCTTGTCGGGGAAGAAGTAGGAGATTTGCTACGATGCCGTTAGCCTTTTTTGTTACTCTTCTGTGGTGCGGGATGGATTGACGGTTTCGTACTTCGAGACTGAATAACACGCCTCCGATGGGGGAGCCGAAGGCGACAGATATACCTGATGCCGCCGCGGCAGATAAGACTTCTCGTTTGCGAGCTATAACTTATTAGCTGGCATCAATAAAATAAAATCGGCACGAGCACTCCAATTTACCTTCATTCTCATTGATATTGTAAAAAAGCTTGATGAAGAGGTTTGCGCAGCAGCAAGCTACGTGGACCAGAGGGCCCTCCTTGCCAAGCCACATGCCAGAGGACACGGCAAGGATCTTTTACACAGCCCTATTAGCCAAGGTAGAGATGAAGGGTGAAAGGTATTCATACCAAGCCAAAGGACTTTGTGATCAAGGTCCATGTACCCAAGAATCTGCGGATGATGAAACCGCCAAGGACTGTCTTGATCTCAGGGATACCGCTATGCTTGGCGTGAATGGCATACTCCTGGACAAGCATGGCTGCAAAGCAGGCTAGGGTGGTCTATGTGGAAAGAAAGCAGAGTTAGCAAAACTGCCTGCTATACGAACGGGCCATTGCTGAATGTGAAGGGTGGTGGGTGGGTGAGGCGTACTGAAAACACCAGGTAGAAGAAGTATTCGATGAACCATTTGCCCGCCGTCGAGTGGATTCCCAAAGCCTCACTCCACGACTTCCAGCCAGCGCATTTGGAGCCCTGGTCGTATCCATAGCAGCAGAAGCTCTTGTTCAAGTAAAAATGGCCACCCTCCGGCCCGCTCGAGCAGAACCCCAGCTTCAGATCGCCCAGCCAATCCGTCGTCACATCAATGGCCACGGCGATTGCGCCGACAGCCAGACCCGTCAGCAGGAGGATAACCCATATCTGAGTCGAGTCGAGCATGCGCTGCATGTACCCCAGCAGGCCGCCGCCTGCGCTCGACGATAAAACGCGCAGTCGCTGTCGCTCTCTTGTGTATTCGAAGATCCAGTCAATGGCCGTCAGGTCTTCGTAGCCGACACGGCGGCCAGGGCCTTCGGTGTACCAATCGTGCGATACGCCGTCTTTGGCACCCGCGGCTGCGACGCTCCCAAGGCCATTGCCTCGCAGAGAGCCGGCCGCGCTGCTGAAGGAGGCTAAAGACGCTGATGGTTGGTGTCGCGACTGTCGCTGCGGGCGAGGCTGCTCGGAGCTTCCTGACGAGCCGGTCAAGGACGACCAGACTCGGAAGGGCCGTGACAGCACGGATGGCTTCTGTTTGCGCTTGAAGGATAAGGGAGTGCCCAGGTCGCTGTGGACAGGGTCGTCGTCGAGGATATGGTCGTCATCGTCGGTGGTGGTGTTGTCGCCATCGTCCTCCGCAAGCAAATCGAGCTCGTCTCGGTCTTCTGAGGAAGATGGCGTGTTGACTGCTGGAGCGCGAGACGAAGATGAAGCAGAGGGGAAGCGCTGGCTCTGTCCTGCTCCAGACATGATGCGGCTTTTTATTCCATCCTCCAGCTGGTCTCCGAGTCGTGAGGGTGTCTCGGTATTGTCCAAGCCAGCCTTGCAGTCGCAGATCGGCTGTAGCGCATGGACAGTGGGAAGACCCACGTTGACGTTGGCCAAGCTTGGGGCCTCGAGCCAGCAGTGATTGGTCTACGGGTTGTGTGGACGTCCATTGAGCACCCACTATCACCACCACCACCACCACCAAGACTAAGGCCTGTGAGTATAGGCACCTAATAACTTGCATATTCATCGCGGAGGGTTTTCTATATATTTTCATTTATTTATTAAAAAGCCATTGTTGACGCACACAATCCAGACGTCGCTTTATGTTATTCTCATCTCACGAGATAGACACTTTGGTTTAGTCTTCCAAAAACATGGGCTTCTAGTCCTTTTTTTTGAGAGGGGCATCATCAGATTTCTTCATGTCTCTCTAAACTGACACTATGGCTTCCCAAGACGAAAAAGGCGAATCATCAGCCTCTGGCGCTGCCAATAAAGATGAGGCTACTCTTTCCAAAATCGAGCTACTCCTCAATACAAAGGACGATACCCAACGATTTGTGGGAATCGCGCTCTTAAAATCCATCCTTGACAACACCCCAGAGCTTCGTGAAAACGAAGAGGTCCTGCAGAGGCTATGGGCAAGCTTGTCCGCCAAGTTCCTGGACCGGCTGCTGCGCACAGGATCAAAGCCCTCGAAAAAGGATTCAAAGGAGATGCTGGACCTGGCTGTCTCGATACTTCACACATTTGCCTCGCTTCTGCCTGCGCAATCCACAAATACAGCCAAGTTCACAGATCGAATTCCTGGACTCGTCGGAGCTGTCCTCTATGGGTGAGTGACATCGTCATCGTCATCCTTTTAACGGAGACCAATTGCTAATGATTCGTCCTCCAGATCTGAAGAGACTACAAAGCTGCTCCTACAGCTGTTGTATACCTTGGTGAGCAATCGGGACGGTGCTGTGGCCCTCGTCCAGGTGAAAGACTTGAGCCCCCTAACGGAGATTGCACCATCTCACGCAACCGTACTGGATATCCTTCGCTATGCATGGCTCAATGCCATGGTTAGTCTTGAAGACAAGGCAGGATTGGTCCAGCAGATCCAAACTACGATACAGAGTCTCTCATCCTCGTTCAGAGGAACTGATGCCACTACCTTTCTCGATTTTTTGGGGCTCTTTTTGCGACAAGCAGACTCGGTGGTCCGTCATTGCTTTCCCCTAGTAACGAATCGAATCTAGAATTGCTGACGAATTTCATATATAGGTCCTGCCATCAAGCCCAAGCTGGCTCAAGGCATCTATATCATATATCCAAAACCTAGTAACGAGTCGTCCAAATGCCGAAGCCAGGTCAGCTTACACCAACGCCGCTGCGTCTCTTCTTCAGTCCTATCCTTCCGAGGTAGCAGCACTTCTTTTCAAGGCCGACACCAAGAGTGAAAAGCCCTTTTCCTACTTATTCATCAACCTCCTACTCATTGATATCCGCTCATCTGCACCGCTTCTTCTCGAACGGCTCAATGCCCCTGACTACCCCAAGATGTCTCGGCGGCTTGCCTCTGCGTTTGACACCATCTCCATATTCATCGGGTTTCTCGTCCGCTCCCTGGAAGACGAATCGCTGGAGACACTCATCATGCCACCTGATAATCTCCTCAAATTGCGCAAAGGCATATCAGAAACCATTTCCGTTACAATCGAGTACCTGCGAGACCGATGGGATGCGACCTTTGCAGGAGCTATGGGTCTCCACCCAGACGCCCGAACAAGCACAGCTGAAACGTCCATGGGGTCTCACCATACCCTCACATGGGACTCGTTGGAGAACTTGGCGGACGAAGATCCCTTTATCCTGTCGGCTGTGCGAGCCCTAGCTCTATGGCTTCGCGAGGATGAGAATGACCTGCTGCGCAAAGAGGCTACAGGCTTAACAGATATGTTTATGGATTTATATAAAGGTAGTACGGGTGACAAGCTAGACTTTCGGTCTCCGACATTGGTTGCTCTGGAGGCTCTCGTCACATTTGAAAGTGGTCGCGATTTATTGCTCCAGCATAATGGCTGGCAAATATTGAGTAAAGACTTGAACAGCATCATCCAGCACACAGACTCGGTGGCTCGCGAAGGTGATATATCCCGTGGTATCGAAATCGTCCGCGTTCTCCTCCAAGTAGCAGAGCAGCAAAACACAGACACCCCCGAGGAATGGATGGACATCATCACCGCTATTGCTGCATGGGACGTGTCTCTCAGAGACGAACAAGACCCCTCACCGTCGTTGGTTCTGGAACTCCAGGTTGCGATGCTGCAGCTGTGCTGTACTCTTCTGATCAAAGCGAGCCCTGGTATGAGGAGACGCTACGCACACTCAGTGAGTGCATTGATGGGTATATCGGTACAGTTGGAGAGAGGTATTCCTCGGGGGAGTTTCCTGAGGGAGTCGATTGAGGATGTTTTGAGTACCCTTGGGGGTTTGACGCAGAGTAGATAAGGGAAAAGGGGAATTACAGAATGTCTTGCCTGGTCTGTAAAAGAAGATATCATCGTGAACTGCCAGTGACGCTGAATTATCTTGGTCGCGATTGTAATGTGAGCAGTGGGATGCATTCAATGCAAGCCTCATATATATCCTACTTGGCTCCTAGCTTGTCATCCATCCAATATAGTTGTCCGCTCCGTGATATAACATGGACACTCCTTTCACCTGTTTTCAGAATCCGTGTCCAATACAGCAAAGTCTGCTTCTCATGCACGCCTATCAATATAAGCCTTTCGACAACCCATATCATGATTCCACAACGCCTACGTCTCCGAACAAGTCCACAGCCTCGTACGAATACAGAATCCGTGAGCCCAACCCCCCGAAACAAAGCACCATCCACATTCCAACACACAAGGCATACATCGCCCTACCTAGCTTCACTACTCCTCCACGGTACAACCACATCCCAATACCATCACACCTCCTGCATCTATAACCCCTCGCCCGCAGTCCCCTTCTCCTTCTCTGCCACCAACGCCGCCTTTGCCATCTTCTTCCTCGCCCTGCGAATCTCAATCTCTACACTCGCCATCTCGGCATCCAAAGACGCCAAGCGCGGAATCACCTGCTCTATAGCCCGGATGGACAGCGTTTGGGCGGTGCGCAGGGCTGATGGGACGAAGAGCCCATACCAGTGGAGGGGGTTGTGGCTTGGCTGGTGTTTCATTTTTTTATTCTTCTTCTTATTGCGCTCAGATCCACTGGGGTTTCCTTGTCCGTTTTTCGGGGGTGCTTTGCCGGGTGTAGTGGTTTCATCGGTTTCCGCTTCTTTGTCGTCGACTTGTTCATTGCCGTCTGAATATCCTTTATTCTCTACCTCTTGCTCATCTCCCCCTCCCTCCGCAGCAGAAGTAGTAGTTGCAGAAACCTCTTTTATTGAAAAAACAGGCGGATCTCCTCCCTTCTCTGACGGCACAGTCACATCCAATCTTCTTAAGGCCTGCATCCTCTCATCATAGTGATCCTTTCCATATCTCATGCCACGCTCCCCAGCAAAGTTGGCCCGCGCCAGGTTTTGGTACACGCCCGCTTGGAGCTCTGACAGATCATTCCGGAGGCGTGTGTATTCGTCTAGAAGTATAAGGTACCGCTCAAGCAGTGAGTCGATCTGTTTTTGGCTCATGGTAGATCCGTATGAGTTGTAATGTAGGTTAGGTAAAATTGAGATGAGAGGTGCAGGACACAGTGTTCGAGACACTGAGCCATAAGGCTGCAGTACTTGTGGTGGTGGTGGGGTGCGTTTTGAGCTACCTACCCCAGAGGAAGGCCACTCCTCAGCTTTAGAAAGACATCACCTTCGCCTCTATGTAATGTAGGTTATCAAGGTGGTATTCGCTTAATTAGGCGCGCTTTATATTGGACTTTTTAACTCTTCTGAAATATTGATTGTATATCATTTGCTTCCCATATTCGGGGAAATATTGTGTGATAGGACAAATCAATATGGGACGTTTTAGACTTGATCAAACCATAAGCCTCTTTTTTGGCCAGGACTCACCAATCCATAGCCATTGGATGATAGCCGTCAAAAATGTCAATCCCCCCAAGCTCCCAGTAAGAGTCTTCCATCCAGCATGTTCACGAATCAAACCACTCATTATTGGTCCCAGCATTACTCCGCCCGAGAAAGCCATGTTATATATCCCATAGCCTAAGGCATACGGTGGTGGTTGAGAATCGGAATTTGTGCCATCTTCCTCACCCCCCTCTACCGCCCAGGATATTTCGGCCATGACTGGGGTCAGAGCCATGGCTGTCCCTATTCCGACACCAGCAAGGAGCCCGCAGAGCATTACTTTATGCTCCAGACTATCTTCTGTAACAAGCCGAAGGCAGATGAGGAATGGAGTACAAATGAGAAAGCCAGCAGTGGCAAAGGGTTTCGGACCATACCGGTCTGATAAATGTCCCACTATCGGACTGAGAAAACTCGGCAAGATAATAGGAAGAAAGATCAGACCAGCGCCTAAAGAATGCCAGCCAAATTTGGAAGACACAAACAGCGGCAAAGTACTATCAAAGGATGTCTGAAGCATCGAGTCCACTAACGTCCCCCACAGAGCTGCGAGATATCGAGGACGCATTAGGAAGCCCAGGAGGTTCGTTGGTGATTTCCCCGACAGGGGTGCGCCGGGTGCCCGTTCCTCGTCAACTTCCTCTATAACACTCCCATCCGTCTGGGCAGCCCCAGGTTCGTCATTTGTGTCTTCGTCATTGGCTCCATCATTGGATTCGAGCCATTGCCTTGCCGCCCTCTTCTCAATCATGACAAGAGGAAGAATTACATCAACAGCAACAAGGACAAAACACATGGCGAAGACGCTGTAATACCCGCTTCGAGAATAGACCAGACCACCTAGCATAGGACCGCTAAAGATGCCCAAGCTCATGGCGGTGCTCACATATCCAGTTGACTCCCCAGCTTTCTGCGGGTCGACAGTATCAATGACAAGCGCCAGCCCGACTGTCCAAGTCATGGCACACGACAAGCCTTGTAATACTCTACCCAAGAGCATCATAGCAATGCTACGACTGAAGCAGAGCATTGCTGTTGCTCCAGCAATGCAAATAAAGCTGATAAGCATAGGAACTCGTCGATTCTGCATCCGGTCGGCGAAGTAGCCACATACAGCTATGGGGATATGTCAGTCTTCAAGTAATCGCCTTGCCTTATGAATGAATATATAGAGTAAACATACGAGACCCGACCAAGACAGAAGCCCCATATACAGCAAGAGATATCGAGACCCACGTCTGGACTAGAAAAACATGTCAACTGGAAGCGTCTAAGAGTGTCACTGGCAGTTACTGGTACCTGATTCTTTTGGCACACCAATCCTATCAACGAGACTAAATGGCATCACAGGCACTATGACAGCATACAAGAAGGTGTCCTATGGGTGATCAGCAACCATCTAACTATCCATGTTGGAATAAGCAGGGGGAAGCTACCGTGAAGACTGCGAGCGCCACAGCGGCCACAATCAATGTCGGCGATGATCTGATATGCAACAGCCTCGGAGGCGCATCTCTAGACATCGGGTTCATCAGTAGCATGATGTATACTTTGATGAGGATCTGTATACTCGGAATTCAACAAATTGGGAAATGCAACAACTGTACGTCACCGCATGAGGCGCTCGAGTAGCCGAGTGAGAAAAACAAAAGGCTTTCCGATGAGGTGATTGCTTGCATTACTGGCACCTAAATCACAGGGCAACGGGGTGTAAAATTCGCCTGAGACACGCCTCATATGCATGACGTTCCCACCAAATCTTTGGCTGCCGACATAGACTGCAACCCTGGATGTGGATCTTGCGGGAGAGATCCGAGCCCTAGAATTGGTAGGTGCAAGAATTGATTTACATACCAAAACCATTGATTTGCAGCATTGTCGCCGTTACTGCGTTTGGCATCCCGAAATTCACCCTTCTTGATTGCTGAGAAGATATCGAGGGATGTGCAACAATATCTTGTCAGCTTGATGACGGGTAATTCTTCTGACTGAATCCCGCAATCTCGGCCTGAGATCTGATTAAATTGTTCGTCAGCTTTGCAAAACAAGGTAGTTAAGATGATGATGAAAAGCAAACATTTAGTACTTCAGTTAGAGACATGCTCATATGACTGGGACCAGATGCCACAATAGGCAAAACCGATTAGAAAACTATGGCACAGCCTTTCTCTCGGGGAGTCTCCCTTTCTTAATTACAGACTAATAATCTGGGTATGTTTATTTGCAATGGCATCGAGTATTTTCCCTGGAGCCTGGGGAGAATCGACCAGCGCTACAGGGTAGAATTGTCGTAATGGTGGGAAAATTGACGATTTCCATTTACCGAGACATGCGAGGCTGGCGTTTAGCCACGTCACAGCTGCCAACAAGAAGGAAGAAGCAGTGCAGAAGCGAAACATTATGCAGCTTGCCGTGCGCTAGAGACTAAGATGGTGGGCACATGTGCCAGCAGCGAACATGTAACTTTTTCTCGAATTTTTTTGGGTGTTTAATGCATGAAGTAGTGGGCTGTGTCATCTACACGGAGTAGCATCCATATCCATCACCTTGAATGTGGCGTATGTGAAGGTGAAAACATATTGTCGTGAGAGACACGCATTCATCTCACCGTGTCATTAGATACCAAGGTACATAGGGATATGGTGAAGGTGGAAGGTGCTGTCCGCAATGAGCTTGCCCAAGAAAAAAAAGGCACGTGAGTATGAAAAGGGAGTATCATAAGGATCAAATTTTAGCTTTGTCTACTGAGAAACCTCTACTTTACCGGAATAGGATAATCCGCACCTGTCTCGCGGAAAACTTCACATGGGCAAGTCGAAGCTTCTATCATAAACGGTGACCAGGTGAAGCTCAAAGATAAGAAGACAGCGCAAATGGAGGAGATTTGCCGCCTGAAACTTACTCTTTAATGCACTAGCAGGGTTAGTCGAGTTTTGTGGCGGACTCGTCATAGGCGCTAGAAATCTCCCTCTCATCATTCCCTTTCTGCTACAAATATCGGCTTGGCTACAAGACAATTTGCAACTTCTGTATAACGGCCGCTTCCAGAAAGGTGACTATCTGGGTAGATGAGATCCATACCAGGTAGGTCCGTATAGGAAAGGCGCTGTAGGCTGAGGCTTATGCTCGAATCCGTTCTGTACTTTCGACCTAACAATTAACCTATAAGTCGTCTCTCTCATCACACGTAGCGAGTAATATCTTTATCTTTCTAGCCAAGGCTGGGTATGCAGGTTGGTAGCCCAAGGGTCCAATTACCTAAAGGAAATCACCCAGCTAGCTGATTCTTATTAGCTCCTATTGAATTTGGACGCGTGCAATGGCGAGGCGTTGTGGCTATTCTCGTGCAAATCCAAAGGCACCATTGGTACCTTGGCATTAGCGGATACCAAAGCTCAGGTAGCACTACCTAAGGGAATAAGGCACGCTACTAGACCCAATATTCTTGATAAGGTATATTGCCAGGGATTTCTAAAGATTTAGGTACCAAGCAAGATGAGGAGGATAGAGAAGTACCTTAGGTATCATCTGGCAGGTAGATTTTCGAGATAGGTACCTATTACTGGTTGCGCTTGCCTTGCTCTGGCTCGATTTCCGTTCTACCGCTTGCAATTGCTCGGCAGACCGCTGAAGGAAGGAGAGACCGCCAGCCTGGAACTGAGGCAGTTGCGAGATACCACCAAAATCCAGTCTACACTCTACAACCTTATATATAATACCTTACTCTAATATATACACAATCCTCATCTACAGCCGCTTCAACAAAAATATCTCGTTCTTGTAAGCGACTTTGATTATCATCACTATTTTAAGCCTCTCTCGACAATATAGGGGTAGCCCAACCTAATCGACAATGGATCATTTGCCAGCCCGGCCGTTTCACTCCCCCTGAGTAGACCAACGTACCTCGAGAGCGGCTTGCTACCTAGGATTAGACCGACATTGATAAACCACCAAGCACCCAACCTCCCCCTAGTCCATCGTTGTCGCGCATTGATCAGGGCCGCGGTTAGGTCAGCCACCTGCGTATCGGTGTAACGAAATGCATCTAATTGTGCGGCGGATATACGCGTGGCCTTTGGAAGTCGCAAGTTCGTCGATGCTACTATAGGGAGCACACTCAATTTGCTAGGGGATTCTTGTCCCTGACAAAGTGGTGAGGCTTGTTGGCTGGCTGGCTGTGGCTCGCTCATGAGACAAACATCCGTACGAAAACGTTCGTGTCGAAAGCATCATCAAAGCCTAGGCGGGAACTCCACCAATCAATCTGAATCACCGGGCTCCATCACCGACCCCATTTTTTCAACACTCTGTCCGCTGCACCAGCTTCGCTCACCCGCAAGTCGCATCTCGCACGCACGTCGCAAGCTCCACCTACTGCCTGCTCTCTCTCACGCTTTCTCTCAAGGTCTCGTCCTCCGGCAGTCCAGCAGCCCTGCCCACCGTTTCTGCCTGCGCGACGAAGACATTACCAACCAGGTTGTGAGGCTTCAAAGTCTTACCGGCTTGCCTACCTCCCTACCTACCTGGTAGCCCAACGTGCTAGGCTAGGCATACCTGGTAGTTGCCCTTGGACGCTGCTAGCTCGAGAGAAATTCTGTGGTGGTAGCTGCTAGCAGGTGCTTCCATCATCCTGTCCCGCCCACCGAACAAGGTCAAGCTTTGATGAACATCCGCGCCAAAGAAAGGAAGGCTGTCTAATTATCCAGTCCCCAATCCAGCCCAGTCCCGCCCAGTCAGCAGACAGCACCACAAACTCGCTGCAGGAGCGCATTGAACAGCAGAGCACCTCCGCCGTGCCAGGACTCTAGCAGCCAACCAGCCCGAGAACTGACGCAGACCCTGGGCTTTTTGTTTCGCTTCCAGTCGACTTGCCTCAACTCGCCGCATCGCGACGGCGAACCTCGACCTGCTCTAGATCCTGTCCGTCCCAGCAGACCTGGCCTTTTCATCCTCCTCTGCCTCCCGCTACCATCATCCGTCACAGGCCACTATCGGCGCCAAATACAGGCCAACCGCCCACCAACCAACCGCCTTTGTTCACTGCTACCTACTGCATTGCCCACCACCGCCGCTGCCACACCCACTCTGCGTGCATCCAAGACCTGCCAATCTGCCACCGCCGCCAAAGCAACCATCAGAGCCAACGCCCACATACCTCAATCCACCGCAACTCGTCGCCTTCACATCGTTTATCTCGCGGCTCGCGCTGCGACTAGGCAATTCTGCCTCGACCTTGCCATCTCTAATTACTCCAGCTTCCTTCGAGGAACTGCACAGGCACCACCATGGCAGTGGTCGCAACAATCAAGTACGGACTTGCAAGCCCCTCAACTGTCCTGCACGCTCTCTCTTTTTCTGCCTCGGTGCCCATCTGCTGCGACCTTGGCCATGCATCTGAAGCAACGATTCTTCCGCCGCCAGCTTTGTTCAGCAAGGTGATGGGCGATAGCCAGCCGAATTGCACCTGGACTCCTCTCTGCCTACTTCTGAATGCTGTATATATTCCCTCAGGCTAACCGCTGCGGTCACCTCTAGATGCGTTGTCGTCGGTGATGGTGCTGTCGGCAAGACATGCCTTCTCATAAGCTACACCACCAACAAATTCCCTTCCGAATATGTTCCGACCGTCTTCGATAACTACGCCGTCACCGTCATGTGAGTCTTTCTCTCCTCGGGCTTCCATATCACGCACCCTTCGAAGATATCTATATTTCCATACCACTTTATATCATGCCTAGAACGTGACGGCAGGCCGCCCGATGCGGAACATTGCTGTCCCATTGACCTGCACAGCTGAATCCATTTCTTATTCGAGACATTGTATGGCTGACTGGCCTGTTTCTAGGATCGGTGATGAGCCTTATACTTTAGGATTGTTTGATACCGCTGGGCAAGAAGATTACGATAGACTGCGACCCCTGTCATACCCGCAGACCGATGTTTTCCTGGTTTGCTTCAGCGTCACCTCCCCCGCGTCCTTTGAAAACGTCCGCGAAAAGTGGTTTCCCGAGGTTCACCACCATTGCCCGGGTGTTCCCTGCCTCATTGTAGGAACACAGGTCGACTTGAGAGACGACCCAAGTGTCCGAGAGAAGCTAGCTAAGCAGAAAATGAGCCCAGTCAGGCGGGAGGATGGCGAGCGCATGGCAAAAGATCTTGGTGCCGTCAAATATGTTGAATGCAGTGCTCTGACGCAATTCAAACTCAAGGATGTCTTTGATGAGGTATGATAGGCTAGCCCTTCCGATTTTCTAATCCTGAGCTGATGTGTTGGTAGGCAATTGTTGCTGCATTGGAGCCTCCGGCACCAAAGAAGAAATCCCACAAATGTCTTGTTCTATAAAATTTGGAAAAAAAAATAAGAAGCACGAATCTATGAAATTGCATCACGGGGTATTGCCACGTTTCACAAGGTGGTCGGATGACTAGAAGGGATGTATTCTGGATACACGAGTGAGATTGATTGGAGACCATGGGAAAGAGAGAGCCGTGGTAACGAGTGGGCTGATGTTTGAGTCTTCTATGTGCCGGAGGGTGGAAGTTATGTATTCGACCTAGTGAGGCCTGCCACGACGTGCATGCTGCTGGGAGTTGCAAGAGTTTTCTCATAGGACCCTTTCCCACTTCCACTGGCTGGGACCACTCCCTCCTCTCTGGCCGTTTCTGAGCGACATCTTCAGAGCAGAGAGCAGATTTACATCCTGTCTATTCTTTGTTTCTCTCTAAAAATTTTTTGGGCCAGGGAATTTATAAATGCAGACAGGCATCTTTTGATAGGACAGTTTGGCGATTTGGAGTGCAGTTCAATTGAAGGATTTTTTTTTGTTGATCCACTGGAGCCAGCCCTACCATTCATTGTCAATGACATCAAGGCTACTTCGGGGCGCTTGTGGCATCTATCGTATGCTTCCTTGACAAACGACTCTCCAGTCATATTTGATCCTTATGTATGTGTTGACGGCGAGTTAAAGTACATGCGACTCACGTGGAGGGTACCTTATTGTCTGTTACCAGGCACCTTGTCAAGACTGAGCTACAGATGCAGAACTCCCTGCTCCATATATGGGGCAAGTTCGGCCTCAAGCAATGAGGGGGTTCCCCACCATTTAGTAACGAAATAGTCAGGCTTTCTCCGCTACTGTGACGGACACAGGCATTGTTCGACGTTGATCCATAGAACTAGGCGACTTTGATAAGAATTAGGCATTTCATTACCTACTTGCCTGCACCGTAGGTGCTGCTCGTATGCTCGGCAAGGCAAATATATATTAGGACTAGGACTTGCGATTGAGGAGCCTAGAGACGTGGATGTTATTTTCTTCCATTTAAACTCTATTTGGACGCCATTTATTATTTGATTGAAGAACATTCATTACACGGAAAAATAAGCGGGGAACCGATATGAAGAAGACGGCGCTTTTGGCATGGATGCTCTGCGGGGAATTAGCAGTGGCGTGTGGAGGTCATGCTCATGAACACGATGGGAAGGAATGGTCGAAAGAGGAATTGGCAGATTTGGAGGCCAAATGGGGACATGAGGTGAGTTGTTCCACGTGCTTCGTTGTGGTTGAGTTTTGATACGGTGGGAAGAGGACTGAGAGAAGCTGGGCTATTGCGGGAAATCTGGCGATACCGATGCCGATGCTGGTGTTGATGCTGACTTGATCGGCTTCGATAGTGGGCTTTTGCGGGGATTGGATCGTTTGCGCATCTCGACTATGTCAAGTGTCTGACAAATCCGTCTGAGAGCTTCGACATTGCCATTGTTGGCGCGCCATTTGATACAGCAGTTAGTTATCGTCCTGGTGCGTCGCCTCCACCTCAACCCTCGATATGATACCCTTTCTCAATATCTATGTATCCTCAAATCAGAAGGAGAAGAGAAAGATGAATTGATTGACTCATACTTGCTCTCAAAAGGCGCCCGCTTCGGCCCCAGAGCCATCCGCCAGGCATCGTCCAGACAAACCAGTTTTCGGGGCTACAACCCCCGTGCCAACATCAACCCGTACCAGAACTGGGCGAAAATCATTGACTGCGGTGATATCCCCGTCACGCCGTTTGATAACGATGTGGCTAGAGAGCAGATGACGCAGGCGCTCACGGAGCTGGGTAAGAGGGGAACGGTCTCGGCGCTGAGTGACAAGCCGAGGATTGTGACGCTAGGAGGCGATCATAGCCTGACGTTGCCGGCGTTGAGGGCGTTGAATGAGATTTATGGGCGGCCGGTGAGGGTGCTTCATTTTGATGGTGAGTATGAGTCTTTGGGGGAACAAGCCTGATATGTCGTATGGTTCTATAGGGATGACTGACTGATGATACTGTATAGCTCATCTTGATACTTGGGATCCTGCAGCCTACCCTTCTTACTGGGGCTCCACGCACTTCAACCACGGCTCCATGTTCTGGATGGCCAACGTCGAAGGCCTCCTTTCCAATGCTTCTACCGAACGCTCCGTCCACGCCGGTCTCCGAACCCGCCTCAGCGGCACCACCGACTTCGACCACCAAGACGACACCTCCCAGAACTGGCATCGCCTCTCCGCCGACCTCATCGACGATATCGGCACTGCCGGCATCATCTCTTCCATCATGGACACCCTGGGGACCGAAGACCCGGTGTACCTCTCTCTGGATATTGATGTGCTCGACCCGGCCTTTGCGCCTGGAACGGGCACGCCTGAGCCAGGTGGCTGGACGACGAGGGAGCTGATTCGCATATTGAGAGGGATAGAAGGGTTGAATCTCGTGGGGGCGGATGTGGTGGAGGTGGCGCCGGCGTATCAGGGGAGGGGGGAGGAGACGGCGTTGGCGGCTGCGCAGGTGGTGTATGAGGTGTTGAGCTCGATGGTGAAGAAGGGGATGGAGAAGATGGGGAAGGAGGGCGGTAGTTTAAAGGATGAGCTTTGAGAGGGTGATGTAGGGAGGGGCTTGAGGGATGGGTAAGAGAGTCTGCGGATACTGAAGTCCATGGAGGTATAGTTGTGGTGGTGCTTGTGAAGTGGATTTGAGAATGAAGCTCTTGGGGGGAACCTGGTTGTTGAGGGTTCATGATGACTTCCAAGTACCTATGGAGGTAGGTAGATCAAGCTCACGAGAGAAGAAGACTTTGCTACTTGTGATGAGTGACGACGGTATGAAGGACATGAAGGACATGAAGGACATGAAGGACATGAAGGACATAGCAGGTGACTATCAAGTAGACACTGCACTGCGCCATGACGACTCTTGACAGTCATGATGCTGCGAAAGAACTTGAGGGTATTATTTATTTATTTAGAGGGGACGTAAGCCATATTTTGACACATTGTTATCTCTCATAGATCCCTTGATTTAGGTTAGTATACGGGTATAGTCTGGTATGTATATATATCTTAAACTGACATAGGGAGGCACAACTATTCACTCTTCTGGATCATACTTAGTAACGAGTGAGAAGCTATGCTGGCTAAGATTTAATATATAAAGTGATTCGCATTAGCTGTTGGTAATTTATGTATTGACACACACACACACACACACATATATATATATATATAATACAATCTCCTACTGTTGAAGGGTCTCTTCACAGTGACCGAACCTACCTACCTACGTAGTTAGTGCACCTAAAGAAAGGTCTCAACAAATATAGTCAAATAAATGGCGCTAATTAACACGCGTATTCTCTTCGCATGCTTGGAAATAGGGATGCTAACGTAGAAGCATATGTAGGATAAGTGTAAAAATATTATGGAAAATACTTTTTGTTCTCTTATAGCAGTTGTTTAGATGTCCTGTTTTTTATTCTTGGTGTTCTTAAAGAGAGATTCAATAGGTAGCTAGTTGTCTTATATTCGCACGTAATATGACCCTAGACGTCCAAGCCCAATAAACCGATTTAGGGAATTGGCATCAGAACCAGAACCAGAAATAGAAATAGTTTGTTGCGCTTAGAATTTTTTTTTCCCTTTCCTTCTTTCTATGGTTGTATTGGCCAAGTTCGTGGCTTGGGATAGGGCCATCTTTTGCTGCAGGCAGCAGAGCAGTTACAGGACTATCTATGCGCATGGGTCTCACGTTCACGGTTCTATGTAGTTTCAGAGAATGCACGCACGGCGGCCACCACCGGACGTGGGGACGCTTGTGAAAATTCGGAGAGACAGATGATGAGTGAATGAGTATCAAGTATTTCAGCTCTGGTATGTCGAAAAAGAGTTGAACGTCAAGTGCCCAAGTATTTCTGCAGTTGATACTGGTGTGGATTTGATGTTTAGGAATATGAGGGATATTAAATATAGGATAGTTCATGAGCGAAATAGCACTCTCTTCGTGGTGACGTGATGACAATAGTTGATTCGAGAGGCAGACGGAAATGTGAATGTGGATATCGGAATAAAGATGCTGCGGGGACACCCGAACACGCGCAGCAGCAGTTGACACACCACCACTTCAGCTGGCTCATGTGTGGTGGAGGGGCATCAAAATCAGGGGTAAACCATTCTTAATTGACCCCTGTTGCATATTTAGCCTAGAATGTTCAGAAACGGTGAATACATTTGGCTGGTAAACCAATCCAGAGTTGCATCCGCCGCACTTTCAATTCGTTCGCCATCAATCACGACAGCCGGGGGAGCCAATGAACCGATCGCTTCTGCCGAGGAAAAAGGCGGCGAAGTAGTGTTGATCATCCTAGTTAGTTTAAAAGTCCCACGGCTTTCGTCTATGAACGTGCTGTATTTTTGTATCTGACGTTGGGGCGGCGGTTATGCAAGGTACATCATTGTCGAAAGGACCAGAATTTCAAACCCACGGCCATGCGAGGCTGTGATGATGGTGGCTGCATAGGCGCCCTTGCTGGATGTGGTTCTGATTGTTCTTTTATCAATAATAAATATATGCGCTGAATGTGGCTCGTACAAGGGAAATTGTACATAAGCCCAGACGGCCGGCGGGGGTTACGAGGAATGCTGGAGGGTTCTCTGCATATTTGTGGGGAGGCATGATTACCACGATCAACAATAGCATCGCATCATTTCGTGCCAGCGTGAAGTCTCCAGTTGATCATACGCCGAATCAGGGTCAGTGGCGGCAAACTCGCGCGGTGCTTTCACATTGGTAGACAGCTCGTCTAATGAGTGTTTGAGAGACTCTCGGTCTTTCCGTGACAACGAACCCTTTGGACACTCTGACAAGAAGCCATTGTTGTGTGGATATTTATGTACGGCACATATAAATCCTCCGAAATCGACATATCAAGCATCAGATGGAGTGGTTTGCCTTGGTTTCGAACTCGCCCGCCGGGGCAAAGGAGCCGCCGCCGCAGAATGGAGTGGTTCGAGCCGCGGGCTGACATGCTTAGCGCTATGGAGTACTTTCCGTTCAAACAAACCATGTGCGGCGACGGCGGCGGTCGAGTTGGAGGGTGCGAGGGTTGACATCTGTGCGCTTGCATCAGGATATCGAATCCCATATGTAGGTTGGATGTATACGGAGTACGGAGTATTAGTGCATACTTGCATACATAGAATCATGGATTTCTCGTGGCGTTTGTCAGTTCTTCCGCCACTGGCGCCAGCGTTGGGCCCCCCTCGTCTTGTGGAGATCGATCCCCTGAATTGCTCGAGAATCAAACCCCAGGATTAATGGCTTTTGCGAAAGGGCGGCGGCTGAGCTTACTTTTTGAATAGGACGCCCATGGGTTGGATGCGTAGCATCGATGGTGGAAGAATGGATAGAAGATTGTAAGTCTTTCTATACCGCCGTAGGTGTCATGGATTTCTTCTGACTGCAGGACTGGACCTGCATTTTGACATGCTACAGGCGGTGAGAAAATATTCCTCAACAAAGCGGTGGCAAAAAAAAAAATGAAGACATGTGCAGAACAATGAAACACAACCATTTTATTACTCAGACAAGGCCGTGCTGGGCACACACAAAAAAACGAAAAACAATACGCCACCTGTTGATAACCATTATTCCGTTCATCCTCGCATTGCCTGGGGCCAATTTTAGATTCTAGACAAATTGGTTACGAATGGCGACTCGCTTCTAGTCCAGGACAGTATCGTCCAAAGTCAGGAGGTGATTGCCATCGAGGTTGTGCTACCGAAAGGGATGGTTCCAGGCCACCCAGCCGGTTAACGGGTACATGTACTAGTATTAATACTCACTGCACGGAGTACATGCGGGATCTCTTTCCAACAGCCCATACAGGGCCTCCAAGCCATGTCTTGGGGTGGAGGCGGTCCCTTGTTATTGTTTTTTTTTTGTGCATATTAACCACGCGCCGGGTAATGGTAAGTACATATTACAGATTACAGGTATCCATCCATTTGGATAGTTGCATTGATGAGCATGGGCTCTCGCTCTGGATATACATACCTAAGTACCTAGGTAGGTAAATGCGTTGTCTCCAAGAGATTGGCAGCCCTTTCAACAGGAAGTCGATCTTGCAGTGACTACTGAAAATGTATCAAGTTCTTCTCTGTCATGTAATAGGTACCTTGGGTAGGTAGGTATGTACCTTAGTTAACTGTAGCCATTCCTCGATGCATGTTTGACTTCTTCAACAGGAGCACCATACCATGGGAATCTCGATATTACTCCACCGCACTAGAAGAGGCCGGGGAGGAGGGCGGGGGGCATCCATCCCAAATGCGAATGTCGAATTCATACATAGGTTCAGTCACATACATATTAGTCGGCCTGGCTCGAGTGATTGCAGGTATCGTCTGTATGAGTATGTGAGAGGTGTGAGTGTGCAAAAACCAGGGCTTCACGTACCAGTATAACCTTTTCGCTTGGGGGATACATATATACATCAAGTAGGTACTCTGCACCGTGACGGTGATAATAGGGGGCACCACCGCAACCACAACGGCCACCAGGTGACCTACCCCGAGAAGGAAAAAACAGGCACAGGTGCCACAAGCCACTAGAGACCCCCTAGAAACGACTCACCCCCCCAGCCATCCATGGCCCAGCAGCACCACAACGCAGCCTGGAGCCCAAGAACCACCCAAAGCAACAACCTCACTGCCCCAACCCCCTGCACTGGGTCATTAAACTACCACCGCAGCCAATTCCAACCCCGTCCCCTTTAGGCAACTGTCCATCCCAATAAAGGGTCCAGGTCAGGTACCCGCGGTACCTCCGTCGCCCACTGACCACCTACCGCTGGCCGTTGTACCCACTACCCTCTGGGTTACCGCTAATTACCCAAATGTACCTAGGTACTGCTCTTGCTCTGTTCTGCCAACCCACGCCAGGCCACACCAACGACAAACTAAACCAAACCGCCCCTGACTGGCTCTTCTCGTCTTTTCGCTTCCTCTCTCTCTCTCCCCTTGCTCCTCCATACTCTCTCTTCTTCGCCTCCTTCTTGCGCTCTCTTCCATTATCTCTGTCTCTCTTCTCCGGGGCTCCTCTTTTCCTCTTCTTCCTTCTGCAACCCCTGTTCGCGTTCCGCTGTGCCAACTCACGCTGGTCCTGCGCTTCGCTTCTTGGCTCGTCCTTGGTTCATCCTTTTTTTCTGTCTTTCTTCATTGCTCCGACATTGGAACTATTTCCTCTCTGGCCTCCCTGGTCTTTCAGCATCATTATTCCTGCATCACCTCTCGCTTCGCTTGACGTGCCAATTGGTCTGTCTCCTCTGTGGACTGATCTGTCATCTCGAGGGCAAAGGTTGAGGCGGTTACGGTCTCGTTTGTGACAAACACCTTGAGCACCATCGTCACAACGCTCGGCGTTGCTTGCCTGGATGCTCTTCTGTCAACAAAGGCATTCAGACACTGCTTAGACCTGGACTGATGCTTCTCTGAATGTATCTTTACTAATACTTCTGTTATTCGACTCTTTGATTCGCTGACTGAGGACCTTGAATCCTTGGTGTTATTCTCTTCGTCCTTCAGCTTCGACACTTTCGCTCACCACCAGCCTTCGATATACTTTTCTATGCTTGGCTAAGCTGGTAACATCCTCGCGACTCCACCCGAACATCGATTGATAATACCTCGACTCTTGGAATTCTTGCATATTCTGTGGCATCACTAGCATTAAATATATATGCGTATTTGATTCATCTTTCGATACTCGACGCGGTTTATTGCTATCAGTTTTTTTTTTTTTGATTCGAACTATTATATTGCAAACATATCAAGCTTCAGCTTGTTATCCCGTGAACAGATCTGACTGGAAACGAGGTTGACACACCTCATTTCCAAAGACCAGGCGTGTTTGTTCGATTGCCCCGGTAGTCGACAGGAATTCGAGCTTTGCAATCACCTGCTTGCTCGGTACTTCAAAGTCAAGGTTTTGTTCGCGTGCCTTCTGTGGGCACGACCAATCCGTCAAAACGGCTGTTTTAGGCCACACTGGGCGGGACTCACTCGTCCCCCCTCACCTCCTCGGAATGCAGGATATCAATGGATCTGTCGGTCAAGGTGGTGGCCATAACGGTGCCAATGGTAACCGATTCGGCCATGCCTCGAAGCCATCCAACAGTGACACTGGCTTTTCTCATGGTGCCTTCACCTCGAACATCACCGGCTTTGCTGACCGCCACCCCCGTCGTGGCAACATCCCGTCTCTGAACACTCAAAGTATGGGACAGACTCAGCCCGTTAATGCTCATGACATGGCCACTCCCGGAACTGGATTTGACATGCAATTTACGCCTCTTCTGCCTTCTCAGCTGCTCCTTGGCAGCCCTTTCCAGCCTGGTAGCCCTGGTGCCTTCGGGAGTCCTCAGTTCCAAAACCTTCCCGCCTTCCAACAGACACAGCATCAACAACCTGGAAACAGCCAACAGCACAATGGTGGGCTTGCTAGTCCTACCCAGCAGAACATTTCTCCTCAGTCCTATCAGGCTCTTGTTTCTCCATCCACCTATGGAGCGCCACAGTTTTTCCCTCCTCAGTCCCCGAACGGAACTTACAACATGCAGGGCTCCATGCCCCCGACATCGCCTGTGTCAGGTGTTGTGACTGGAACTAGCAGGACCGTTTATCTGGGAAACATCCCCCCGGACACTACCGCAGAGGAAATTCTGGGACATGTTAGAAGCGGTCAGATTGAGTCCGTTCGTCTGCTGCCCGATAAGAACTGCGCCTTTATTTCTTTCCTCGACGCCAGCTCTGCGACTCACTTCCACTCTGACGCCATTCTGAAGAAGCTTTGTATCAAAGGCCAGGACATTAAAGTTGGCTGGGGCAAGCCTTCCCAAGTTCCCACATCGGTTGCATTGGCTGTGCAGCAGTCTGGTGCGTCGAGAAATGTGTATCTCGGCAACTTGCCGGAAGAGGTTTCTGATGAGGAACTCCGGGAGGACCTCGGCAAGTTCGGCGCCATTGACACCATCAAAGTCGTCCGAGAGAAAAGCATTGCGTTTGTTCACTACCTCTCCATTGCAAACGCTATCAAGGCCGTTACTCAGCTCCCCCAGGAGCCCAAGTGGCAAGCTCCTCGTCGCGTCTACTATGGTAAGGACCGCTGTGCTTATGTTTCAAAGACACAACAGCAGAATGCCGCTCAGTACCTGGGCATTGCACCAGGCTACGCCCACATGCTCACGGGTGCTGATCGTGATCTCATTTCTAATGCTCTAGCTCAGCAATCAGTGGCCGCCGCCGCCGTCGCCACGAGCGCTGGTGGTATGAATAACTTGGGTAACCGAACGATCTACCTGGGTAATATTCACCCCGAAACTACGATTGAGGAGATTTGCAATGTTGTTAGAGGTGGTTTGCTTCACCACATCCGTTATATCCCAGACAAGCACATTTGCTTTGTGACTTTCATCGACCCAACTGCGGCTGCGTCCTTTTACGCTTTAAGCAATCTGCAGGGTCTTATGATCCACAACCGACGACTGAAGATTGGCTGGGGAAAGCACTCTGGTGCCTTGCCTCCGGCTATTGCTCTTGCTGTCAGTGGTGGAGCTTCACGAAACGTTTACATTGGAAATCTGGACGAGACTTGGACAGAGGAACGTCTGCGCCAGGACTTCTCTGAATATGGCGAAATTGAGTTGGTAAATACCCTCCGTGAAAAGAGCTGTGCGTTTGTCAACTTCACCAACATTGCCAATGCTATCAAAGCCATCGAGGCTATTCGCGGCAAGGATGACTACAAGAAGTTCAAGGTCAATTTTGGAAAGGACCGATGCGGCAATGCTCCTCGGCAAGCCCAGCAAAGCCAGTCCCCTCGTGGAGATGGTGTCAACTCTCCTCCCCCAAGCGGGTCGCAAAACGGAAATTCCCCATCGAACGGAAACACTCCCCAACCCCCGGCGACCGTGTTCAATGCCAACAGCAATCCGCTGACATTGTACTTGAGTCAAATGCAGCAACAGGCCCAGCACCAACACCAGCAGCAACAAATGTCGGTGCAGCAAAATATCCTGTTCAATGGAGGCCAGTCGCCTAGTGACTTGTCTCTGGACATTCCTCAGCAGGGTCCCATTGGTGGTGGCCATGGCCAATCTGCTAGCATTTCCAACGGGTACCCCATGAATAACGCTGCCTCTGGAGCACCAACCATTGGTGGTCTGCTTGCTCCTGGTAGTGGTCGTGGCCAGCACAGCCGGGCTGTCAGCCTTCCTGTTCTTGCCCCTGGATTTGAGAATGGAGGAACCAGCCCTGCTAACAGCAACGGCAGTGACGGCGAGAGACGTGGCCACCACTACCAGGCGAGCTACGGCGGCATGGGCGCCAGCGGCTTCGGTCTTGCCATTCAGGGTGGCCTGAATGGATGGGTTGAAGAGGAGGTGGCTAATTAAACCGACGTCCAGCTACTACAACTTCTCACGCATAAAATAAGGATTAGACAGAAATCATGGGAATTGCCTATTTGTTGTAATTGCGTTTGGGATCTTTTGCCTCTTCCTTAATTTTCGCTTTTCGAGATCCTCCCTACTTTCTCCTTTCTTTTTATTTCCTTTACACAATCTTCATAATTAATTCCTTCTGTGTACTATGTTGAAATTTTATTTGTCTTTGCTCCCCAAGCATGTCTCCCCCGAGCGTTGAGAAGATGGCAGAAGAAAAATGCGGCACTGTGCCCCTGGTATATTAAGCCTAGCTAGGAGACTCCGGGACGACTTTGTAGGTCCTCTAGCGGAAGATGGGGCGCGGAGGAAGCTGAAATACCGGACATCCAGTTTTCTGGAAATTGGAAATGAGAGGAAGAATCGATAGAGTCTGGTTGGCAGAGAAATGGAAATGGTTGTGGACCAAAGTAAGAGAAGACGATGGATATCTGCATGTATGTTACGGAGTTAAAATGGTGGGATGGGTATCGTCTAGTAGTATCAATGTAGACCACCATATCAGGGGTCGTTCTATCTAATATCTTTGGTCGTGTCTAGCCTTGTGACTATTGACTCCATATTATGTTCATCTATTATGCCCATTCCGCCGTCTCACACACCCTATGTAACGCTTTATATTACCCCCCTTAAAAGCACGCTCCTTCCTACTGAAACAATGAACAAAAGAATATCAGTAACCTGCCGGTTCGGGCTTTGTCGGAAACGCAGGGCCTTTGACATTTGCACGACACTGGCCCTTCCAGTCCTTGGGTGTAAATTTATCTACAACAGACTTGAACGCCTCGAGGGTGCAAAAGGACTCGTCCCCTTCCAGGTGTTTTCCTTGGGGTTTGCATCCTGGAATGGTGATGGAGGTGTCGTTGTAGCGGAGGCGGACGAAGTACCCTTGTAGAGACTGTTTTTGGGTTTCGGTGAGTTGGGGGGTTGGTTTGCGGCCGATGGTGGTGGTGGTTCCGCCGCCGAGGAAGGAGGGCCACCATGAGGAAGAAGAAGGAGGAGTAGGAGAGGGTTTGTTGGCAGAGCGGAAGAGCTCGACAGCGATGTGGCTGGTGAAGGGGGGCCATTCGTTGGTGTTGTAGGCGCCGAGACTGGCGAGTATGCCGGCGAGGGTGGTGTCGTGGCAGCCGCTGAGGCCAAAGGAGGCGAGGTTGGGATCTTGGAGAGCGTCTTTGCGTTGCTGACTGGTGCTGGTGCTGGTGCTGGTGCTGGTGCTGGTAATGTTGCGTTCTGCGCTGCTGACCATGCGGGTGACGACGTCTCCTAAAAGGCCACCGATGCCCAAGGCGCGGTATTCCTGGCTCTCTTTATATCCGCTGTACCATTCTTCTATGGCGATTGTTTCTATAATCTCTTTGACTTTGGGGTCGTAAAATTCCTTGGGTAAGCGCGTGGCAGGGCCGTGGGCGTTACTGGCGTTGATGGAGTCCAGGATGCCAATGAGGCGAGGACGAGCGTCGACGGCGACGCGGGGGTTATCTTCTGGCATCCACTTGCCGAGTTTCTTGTTGAGGTAGTCCATCTCTGGGGAGTCGTTCCAGCGATCGGCTGCGCGCTGGGCAAAGGCGCGAGAGAGGGCGGCGAGGCGGCGGCAGCTGCCATCGTTGGGGAAGAGGGTCTCGTCGGCGAGGGAGCGGGTTATGATGGTCGGGGGAGGGAAGTTGGGAGAGCGGGTCTGCGGAGGGTAGAGGCCGGTGAAGGCTTGCTGCATGGATTCGAGGGCTCGGGGCACGGCGGTGGTGCGGAGGTAGAGGAGGGAGTTGGCGTCGGAGATGCTGGCGGGGAGGAAGGCGAGGCGGTCGACGTAGAGGCTGCGGAGGCGGGTGCCGAGAGCGTAGGTGGTTTCGCGGCCGCGGTCGGTGAGCTGGCCAAAGTCGCAGATGTTGTCGAGCTCGCCGTTGGGGCCGGCGGCGGGGATGGCAGTGTCGTTGGGGCCGAAGGTCTCGAGGTGACGCTTCCATTCGAGGTCGGAGAAGACCCCGCTGCCACTGCCGCTGCCGGCGGTGGTACCGGGACCGGAGGGACTGAGGACGGCGGAACGGAGCTGGCGGACAGTGCTGCAGTAGGGCCAGTAGGCGGGTAAGCCGGCGTTGGCGAAGCGCGCGACGACGGGAGTGCGTTCGCCGTGGCGGAGGAGGATTTGGACGTGTTGGAGGTGAAGCGAGGGGGGGTAGAGCTGGGCGAGCTCGGCGTCTGAGTAGGGCGGTCGGGGTTGAAGTGTAGTCATGGTGTCCTAGGAATATGGGGGAGTAAGAATAAAATGAATTGATGGCAGAACAAAGAATTCAATGGAGGGAGAGAGCACTTTAGGAAGGAAGAAACAATGGAAAGGAGGAGGTTGGATTCTTTTTTACACGCAGTTGGTGACAAACAAAGGAAAATACTTGAGCTGGCAATTGAGCCTGGCCCGACGTACAGTTTACTTTATCCAGGATTGCCAGGATCCGAAGGAGGAGAGAGTGTGGGGCGGTCAGAATTCTGCCATTTCTGTGGGAGGGATATGCGCATCGTCAACTCGCAACGTCGATCTTTCTGGTTTGTTTTACTGGACCGATAGTGTGTTCTGTGCTTGGATGAAAGATTAGATTTGAACTTGAGGCTTTTTTTGAGAGATGAGTTAATTAGGGAGATTAATGACGATGCTGTTCAAGACTTGTCTGTCTTTCGGTTTATATGTACGACACTAATAGTGGATGTGCTGAACAACGGATGCATGGGCTTTTTATGTTGAACGGGGATAGAAATGAGAATTGGTAGTTCAAATGGCAACAAAGAGTATGGTAAATGTTTACAGTTTGCTGAATTAAAGAGTTTTATTCGTACTTGTATATGTATCCAGGTGAGAAGCCTCATGATGTCCATCTTCAATTCTACATCTCGATTCCATCACACATTTATACAATACAGTACACTTACCAACGTATTAGAAACATTAAACCAAAATGGCTCTTCGAACAATAAACAGCGACTCCTGGATGCTCAAGAACAGTCTCATCATCCAACGCAGATGGTCCGCGTGTAAGCTGTCTGTGTCAGACTACACCTTCAAGGGTCCGAAAGGCGCTTACTACACCATTACCGAGGCGCCGTCGACTTTACCGCATACGACAACGCTACAAGCAGATCCTCAGATTCGGGTAATTTCTTTCGACAGATCCGGAAAGCAAGGGGTATGGGAGATTGGAAACGTATTCTGCAAGGTGTCGTACAAGTCCCCCCGAGACCGAGGTGTGCCAGAACACACCGTGATAGACTGGCTAAACCGGCATAAGTGGAGTTTTCCGATTCCGAAAGTAGTATACTATGCCACCGACAAGGAAACAAGAGACGTCAAGTTGCTTTTCATGACACAGGTGCCCGGCGAGACATTGCAGTCGCAGTGGCCGATGCTAACCAACTTCGAAAAGAGGTTTTATGCTGGTCAAGTTGCTAAAATACACAGGGAATTCGCACAGCGGCTGACTTCAGATAAGATGGGAGGAATCGACGGTAGGCTTTCGAGGCATTATGTTCAGCTTGCCAGGAATCCAGGTAACTCCTTCCCCAGCTACGATGAGATCTTGCGCAACAGCAAGATGAGGGATATGGCGTGCGACGAGTTTCATTTTTACCACTTTGACTTACATATAGGGAATGTTATGATCCGTACTGACGCTGCGGCGAGGGCTATGGTGACGAGGGCTGAGCATGATGTGATGTACGAGCCTGGGGAGCCGATGGTCGGTGTTATTGACTTTGAAGACACGGGGTTTGTGCCGTATGACTGGATTTCAGTTCATGCCGTCAATGAAGACACGTGGTTTCCGTCGGATACTGTTGAGTTTAAGAGGAGGTTGAAGAAACGGTTCGAGGGGTTTGGGATGCGGACTGAGT
Source organism: Sphaerostilbella broomeana (assembly GCA_930272545.1). Lineage (NCBI taxonomy): Eukaryota > Fungi > Ascomycota > Sordariomycetes > Hypocreales > Hypocreaceae > Sphaerostilbella > Sphaerostilbella broomeana. Next base: position 77,266 of record CAKNET010000078.1, on the reverse strand, counting down.
CGTAGTTTTGATTGGGCTGTTAATTCAAAATGCTTCTTGGAATCAATGAATCCAACTGTTGACACGGGTGTGCTACGATCGTAGCTAGATACTAATGGTGTAATAGCCATAAGAGTTTGACTCGCCAACCTGTGTTCATTCTCATGCTTTAAACTCCATCCGCCCTGAATGTTGAATAGACTCTCACCTTGCCTTGTCAGATGCGTGCCTTGCTTACATACTTATTAGGCGACAGTCATTTACCCAACCACACCACAGGTCGCCCATGCGGGCTAGTCCCATAGTCTAAACCGACTTTCCTCTGCAGTAAAATCCGGAGCACCGAGGTCTGAGCGCCCTCCCTGGGGCATAACGAACGCTCCTTCGGATGACGGGCGATGTTATTTTCCAAGACATGCATAAGCGGACGTGAATTTTCCGGATTTCCAGTTTCGGGGGCCGGGCGGTGTCCGCTGCGCTACTGCGGAGCCTCTGCTTGAGAGACTAGACCCGAGGCAGCTACCGACGGTTGGAATATACATACATATGGATGCATTCGTTCGATGCGATGCGACGAGCTGTTTCTGGTGATTATTAGAAGGCCTCTCTCCACTTGTTGGCAGAAAAGCTGGGGTGACATTCTGACAGGTTCCATTAGTAAGCTAGCTGTCCATTTACCTGCCACCCAGACAAGCAGGTACCCTCTTTTGGCAGCTTGTCGTGAGATAGCCAGGCAGATAGGCACCTAAAATTAGGTTAGGGAGGTACCTGGCATCTGGCGGTAAGAGAAGGAAGGAACAGCACAGACAGCATCTCCTTCCCAGTTGGCATGATCGATCATTCAGACGGAATGGAAGCTTCTCCGGATTGCGCAGTCAGCACACAAAAAAAAAACTCGCTTCTCCTTCTCCTCCACCATGCACTCACTCACTCCGTCATCCTAGCATATTATCCATGGCGACCTTCTTTACGTCTTCCGCAGGCAAAAGAACGCCTTGACAGCCAATATATCAGGGGCCGAGTCAGCCCAATCGGCAGCAAAGCGTCTGTCTGACTCTAGACCCGCCGGCCGCCAAGATATCCCGTCACATGGAAACTGGAAACGGATGACGCGGGTTTTGCGCTCTCCAAATCCATCTATGCATGGCTGCTGGCCCCCACCCAAGCTTTCTTTTTTAGTCACCAACGCGATGCGACACGACAAAGCTCCAACAGACGAAAACAGTCGGCCCGCGTTTTCAATGGAACCGCCGCCATCACCATCTCGATCTTGGAAGCCTTTGTCGGCCATTAGGCTGATAGCATCTCGCAGAGCTGGCTAAAGACAATAGCACCCCTCTTTTGAGCCTCATCTCATTGATATTAGGGCCTGCCTCTAGGGAATAAAGCGCCATAATAATGAATACATGGGTGCGGCAGATCGCTAGTTCAGCCTCATCAGATAATTCCCATTCCGTTGATCCTGTTTTTTTTTTATCTCAATGATAATCCCGACCGAGAAGAGACTCCCTCTAGTGTCGTCATTAACACCCAATTGCTGGGCTCGAGTCTCCGCCAAAAAGGTTTCCTTGGGCCCTAGCCAGGAATTTGACATCACACAGCCAATCATACATTTTGTCCAAACGGAGCTCTTTTGGCAGCGCAGGCAAATAAATCCATGGATTATCTGCCGACCACCGAATTAGTGCTGGCGTATTTCGCTTTAGGTCGTTCTTTGGCTGCTAATAATATAGACAATAAGCTCTGCCTCAGCTCCTGCACAGCCGGCTGGTCCGGCCTGTGCATATCTGTCTATAACGTCTAGAAATCCTTCGCCTCTCGCCTCTTAGATTTTTTTTTTCATCACCTTCTCTTCCTAGTCCGCGTATTTCTATATTCAAATTCTGTCTTCTTTCATGGCCTTTGTCTAGCCTGAGACATTGAGCATCATTGAATCTTTCACTAGGAATCCTTTCATTTAGCCTTTGCTGCTGGCATGTTGGTGGCGCACGAGACCTGACCCCATCGTCAAAAATCAGCAAACGGCGCTGCTCATTGGTCAGGAGTCATTCACGTCACCATCGCCAACCAAGCTTCGGACAAGCAATCAAGAGGTATTAAATTACTTCAATTGAGATCCTTATGCTTCTCAGCTCCTTGATACCTTTCGTATTTTCGTATATCCTTCAGCATACTAGGCATTTGCGGTAACACCGAGTGCCACGGAATATGATCACCAGCCAAGGCCCAATCTTCGCCCCTAGCCCTCAACACCATGGCAACCTTGCAGCTATGGGCGAGGAGAACATGGTCTCCGACGAGCTTCTGATTCCAGATCAGGACGATGCTCAAGCTTTTCTTCAGCCGGCTATGAGCCCCGCGGCCAGTCATCTGACTTCCACTCGCACGCCAGCCGTTGAGAAAGCTGCCGCACTTGAGCACGCTGCAGGAGGTGGGCTTTTTGACGAGCCTCACGGATCTGGTGATGATGGGGATGGAGACGGAGACACAACACCTGAGCCAGAGCCAACTACTCCGCCAATGCCTAGCAATATTGTTTTCGATAGCCCCGCCATATCATTCAACCAACTTCCGAAGAACCAGTCAGGATTGGCCAATCTTCCTTCGCCATGGAAAGCCCAATCCCGTGGCGAGATGGTGACCAAGGGTGGTCACTCAAGTGAGGCGCGTGGTATTCTGGGAACTGCATTTGGCCCTTCACGTCAGCGGTCAAAATCAGCAGGCCAGGATGCATTGAAGAAGCTTCAGCAAGCTCTGCCATCACTCAATATGTCGAGTCATTTCTTCCCTTCATTGCCCAAGTCTTTTCTTTCAAGTTTCACAGACGGAAAGCAAGGCCACCGTAGTCATATTCAGCCAACAGCTCTTCGAACACCTCAACCAAGCCCACTTCAGCAATCGCATCGACAACAAGCCCTATCGAGCAACCTCCAAGCGAACCTGGCGTCGGCACCCCCCCGGCCGCCTGCACTTCGCAGAGTAACATCTGATGATAGCATGCTTTACCATAGTTTATCTCGTGCCTCCTCCCTCGGGGACGACAACCGGTTCCTAGATGTGCGTGAGATGGTCAATATTCGGTTCATGGCTCTCAAAGATAGCTTGCCTGATGTACCAAATTTTAAAATCCCCAGCCTAGCAAAGTTACAAGCTGTTTCAAGGAGGTCTACTATCTCACTAAATGGCTTTTTTTCAAATGAGGCCCCTTCAACCTCAAAAAGCCAGATGGACCGGGAATCAAGCAACATGACAAAGGAGGATGCAACAACACTGGATCGTGTTCTAGAGCAGCTAACCGGAGACATTGTCATTATGGGTGGTTATCGTGGTTCTGTGTTGCGATCTGCCCAGCATCCCCATCAACAGCTTTGGGCGCCAGTCAAGGTTGGTCTCAACATGCGAAAGGCCAATCTTGAAGTCGGCCTAGATGATGAGGATGAAGAAACGATGGAGGAGCGGATCATTCCGTCAGGAATGTTGCAGCATATTGGACCTGTCGATATCTCACGCAAGTTCATCAAGAAACTACGACACTGTGAAAATGCTCGTTGGGGCAGGCTCCGTGTCCACGACTTCGGCTACGACTGGCGTCTTAGTCCGTCCCGGAGCTCCAAACGTCTACAAGAGTTCCTGCAGAAGCTGCCGTCGAATAAGCCTTGGGTACCTGCTGAGTCCCGTGGTGCTCTCGTCATCGCTCACAGCCTAGGAGGGCTCATAACTCGACACGCAGTCAACCAACGGCCGGATCTCTTTTCCGGAGTTCTCTACTGTGGCGTCCCGCAACGATGTATCAATATTCTCGGACCTCTCCGAGATGGGGATGCCGTTCTTTTCAACGACAAGTTGTTGACAGCACAGGTCAACTTTTCTATCCGAACATCATTCGCCTTGTTGCCAGACGATGGGTTTTGCTTCATTGATAAGAACACAGGGGAGGAATACCCCGTAAATTTCTTCGACCCGGACAGCTGGGTCAAATGGTGTCTCAGCCCTTGTGTCGCACCACCACTTCCGCCGTTTAATCGACAACCCACGCAGTCATCATTGGCCTCGCTGATTCCGAATTCATTACTTCGGCCCCGCAGCGACAGCAAATCAGAAAGGAGAAGAAGCTCGCTTTCAAGTGCGGACTTGTTGAACAGGAAAGACCAGACCGCCAATACTGGGTTTCAAACCAAGTCCGCCATGGTACCTCGATTAAACGGCAATCATCATCACCATAGCAATTCCGCATCATCCATCATGCCACCTTCCCCTACGTCGCCCATCACGGACCCTGAACGCTGGCGGCGAAACTATGAATATCTCGCACGCACTCTTGCCTCTATTAAAAAATTCCGCGGCGAACTTGCCCATAAGCCATCCCACCAGGAAGCCAACGCGTATCCTCCTCTGGCTATTCTTTACGGGAAGAGTATCCCAACTGTGTATGCAGCGCGTGTCAACGGGCGAGATGCAATCCCTTGCGCAGACGCGTACGATGACTTGGTCTTTCGTCCCGGCGATGGTGTCGTCCTCGCCAAAGAGAGCATGCTACCTGAAGGATATTCCCTTGTGAAGGGTGGGAGAGTAAGTACAGAGAGAGGCCATATTACCATGATTGGCGATATGCCTGCCATGGGACGGGCCTTGGAGGCATTGTTAAGAGGTAGAAGAAAGGGCATTGGGCATGGAGCTGTGCCCCCGGATCAACCAGTTGAAACAAAAACTGCATGAAAAAAAGGAGTATGAATTTTCGGACTACATTTATTATTAGCATTCAGTATGATACCATATCAAGATAAGCACATGAGGAGGATAGGCGTTTGCAAATAAGTATAAAAAAACAACTTTGGATAACCAAAATGAATTGCGGTTATGCATATATATATATATTCTTGTCAGGGAGGATTCTTAAATGATGTAAGAGAAATTATAGGCATCGGCATACTAGAAAGTATGAGATAGACTGGATAGCATCAGACTAGATCGCGTTTACAGATAAAGGCAGCAGAAAATGTAATTAGATTTTAATATTAAATCCATCTTTGGATGTCTGCATTTGGGGATATATTTTTTTTGCCCTCTACATGGCATATAGATAGACGCGTCATTTCTCTACTTCCAGACGGATAGGATATATACCCTCATCCTCTCTCTCTCCTTAGCCACAAACTTCCTTATATCATGCCTCTAGTCTCATTCCCGGTCATTCGCCCACTTTCCAACGTTGTCTGTCCCATTCATACACTTCATTTCCCATGTCCCAGAGCGTCCCACTCAAGACATGTCTGTCGATATCGCTCTTCCTCTGTCCTTCCCACTGTAGAAAGCACGTCAAAACGGCTTCTTTCCAAACCAAAAAAATTCCACCATTCGAAATAGCTAGGCATCAAATTGCCGCTGGGGTATCATATCATATTATTTATAGTAGTATAGTATATTAGCGTCATGAATAAATAGCGCTCTAGACTGCCAATGAGAGGTTTGTTCGTAATGCTCTGCTTGCAGTGGAGCTCAAACTCGTGGCATATGTGTTGTTGATTTCGGTTCGTATTATCCAAAAACATAAAAATCCACCTGGGTAGGGGCAAAAAATAAAAAGAGGCGACATAGTTTCAGCTGGCTGGGAATGGCAGCGCACTTAGCGAGACAATCCTCCATGGCGGGGGGTTCCATGAGGGATAGAGCTGTGTTGTGGTCTGCATTGCGGTTTGAATCTGTCGTGTGAGTCGTTCCCTAGCCGTTGCGCCGTTATCGACGGATTTCTCATCCTCCTCCCGTGGCACAATGATGAGTTCGCAAAGGCCTGGCATGCGCGTCGCAAGCTGTCGCAAGACTTCTACTGTCAAGCTTGCTGCCGCCATGGAAAAGTACCGGTCGCCAACCCAAAAGAGAGCGTCACTAATGGCGAGGCGGCGCACACTGGCCAGCTCAGCAGGGTCGCACAGCGTCATGCAGGTGTGGAACTGGGCGTCAGCGGCCATGTAGCCGACGCGCGGGCCAAAGCTTAAAATATCCACCTCGGGGTTGAAGAAGACATGGCCGGGGGAGCGGGCGAAGCCAAAGAAAGGGTGGTATGACTTGAGAGCTTCGGAGCGAGATTCAGTACATATGTGGAGGTTGGCGGGGGTAGGGGCGGAGGAGGTGCATCCAGTCATGCTGAGGGTGCTTGGTGTTGAAAGCGAATTGTTCGTTGCGTTTGGTGATGATGAGATGGATATGTTGCCGCCGCACTGGATGGAGACGAGGCGCGGCTTCGGAAGACTGAGATTCCATATTTTAAGGCGGAGCTCGGCCGGGAGCTTGGGGAATGAGGACTAGAGAACAAAAGTGTGTTAATTAAGGCTTCTGCAATGAGGCTTTACTTGGATATCATACAAAGGAATCTGCTTTTTTTGTATTCCTCAACAGCTTGTCGATGGTGCGGTCCTTAGTGGCGGGTGTGGTTTTGGCTCTCCGAGCTGAGCTCACCCTGCGGCATCGCAGTGGTGTCGGTGAAATAGCCATTGGCCTAGCTAATCTGGAAAATGCTCAACGAAAGGTATTAAGTATGACGACAACTTGGATCTCCAATGGTCCGTGTGGTTTGAAATCAAGACTAAACGAAGAAGCAGTCCAATATGTGACGGTTGGGCAAAGCACGTAGGTACAGCTCGCTTTTATAGGTGAGGTGGAGGTAGTGGCAGTGTGAAATAAGCTGCGCGGGGTACTTTCCGCAACGTCCCAAGTTAAATATATATAACTCAGTTATCTTCAAGCCTTGGTAGAGGTATCAAGAGGGGGGATGCAGATCAATTATATGTCTTGGTGTCGGTGCGTACGGTACAAACAAGCGGGCGAAGCGGGAGTTTATTATAAAGTTGGCGGGAATGGGAGGGTCCAAGCTCGGTTCATTAGTATTGGAGCTAAAGGGCAGGGAGAAGAAACCAAAGCAAGAGAAGATAATCAAGTGGAACAGTGTCCGGTACGAGGGTAAGGTATGCTGAATTTGCAAATATGGATTGGGTGGACGAAGATGGGGGAGTTTGTGCTGTGCTTGCTGCATGGCTTCCGAGTCCGGTTCATCCCACATCGTCACCCTCGTCACAAGTGTCATCACCACCTCCCGTTTGACTTGTCGTCGCCGAAGCAGGCAAGGCGCACAATGCTCGTAATACCACTAGATGCTCGTATGTCGTCGTTTCCTCTCTCTCCACCACTACAGCTCAGTTTCACGCGACCAGGTCAAGGGTCATGTTGTGTCAACTGAATTACGGGGGCGACCTGGGTGCAGAGCTATCGGACGGGAAGGTGCTAATTAGTGACCGGCGATGTTTGGCTGTTGGAGGGGAAATGGGGTGAAATTGCGGCCGCAGTTGTGAAAGGTGAGATCGTCTTATCCTGACAACGAGGCTCTGCCATCGACCCTTAGCAGAGACCATCGAGCCAAAAGTAAAAAGTGGTCCCCTGATGGATGCCATCGATGACGGTGGGAGGTGGGCCGGCATGTGAGCCGGCCACACGTGCATCCCAAAAGCACACACCAAGAACGAGCCGTCGTCAAGGAAGAAGGGTAACAGTTGCCTTCCCATGGCGAGCTGAAGGCGCCCTGAAAATTGTGGTCCAGGTGCCTGGGAGGCATGTCAAACAGAGACACCAGGTTGATTGTGGCGCCTGCAAGACAGGGCCTCTTGCATGCACCAAATCGGGAAAGGACTGGCATACTAGTAGACCTGTCAAAGGGGCTGAAGAGACATCTTGGTGCTGTCCCCATTGCCCTGTCAAGCCTGTGTGCGTACATACATGCGTATCTCCATCCGAGGAGCTATAGTGGTAACAAGGGTGAAACTCTCGTAGCCTCTGTTGAGTGAATGGCCTCCTCCTCTCCGCCACGGGTTGAATCCTCCCAGGGCGGACGTGAAGCGCATTTCAAGGGCTGCTCGATGTTGTATTCCGGACCGCATAATGCAACACATAACACATCCCAACATGACACTAATGTCATCTTTCCGCAATCCTAATTTTTAGCCGCCAGGTTCCATCAGCTTTCACTAACAGAGAATCGCATTGCGGCTGCCTGGGAAGATTTTCCATGGGAATGTCAAATTCCATGCTGACTCAAACGTGGAAAACATGGTAAAGTTTCTTTGTCCTCACACACTCGGATCAAAGCCGTTTCTCCAAGGGGAGGCTTCGCAATTGAACCAATCAGTGTTCTGGGTTGCGAATACGTCCAACGGGTCCTGGGTGCCTGGCTGAGACATGGTGTTGGTGGGTAGGTGGATATGAACTGGAAGGGGATTCAAACCCTGTTAGACTTCGAAATGATTGCTCCATGGGGCAAAACTAGGACAGAATTCCAATTTCATCCTTTCACAGCCCGGAAGAAAAGGAAAGATCCTGTTCAAGTGGTAGTGGGGATGACAGTCAGGTCTAGAAATTCGACCTATTCGAGTCACGAACCACGAACCTGATCGCCATTTAAGTGCACGCCAACAGGGATTAGAAGATCTTCATTACCTGGTCATTCAGCACTTAACCGCTATGCCATAGTCTGTTCGAAGGTACGGTAGGTTACTACTATCGTTGAACCCCGTAAATGAGTAGCTATTATAAGCACTGCCGTAAGAGATGCAGAAGTAACATCAAATTAGCATTTAGAAACGAGCCTTCGAGAAACGGCAGAAAGGCGAAATGCATAGCTTCGGTCCGTAAGTGTATGCTTCGTTTTGAAAAGGAAAATGGAGCCTGGCCCAATCTGAACCACCACCTCATCCATACCACATCCAACAGCTGTCCCCATTAATTGGAGATTGTGTCCATTAGTCCATTAGTTCCCGAGCAAGTTGTTTGAGCATCCCCGCTGACCAGCAGCAGTGTATCGCAAACTCACACCCTGGACACACACACACACACATCTTCCAGGGCTTAAATTCCGCAGTTGGGACTTCACACACAGTCGTCTGCGTCTTCGATGGAGCCGCGATTTTCTTTTTTTTTTGTTTTTTTGGTTGGGGGGGGGGGGGGGGGGGGGG
>CAKNET010000078.1:0-68281 GCA_930272545.1 Sphaerostilbella broomeana | reverse complement strand
CCCCCCCCCCCCCCCCCCCCCCCCCCCCCCCCCCCCCCCCCCCCCCCCACCCGCATTCACGGCCCCGGACTGCAAGGGGTTTGTGCTCCCGGGAGATCTAGCAGTTGTAGCACCTCATGAACCTTGTGTGGTTTTGGGGAGGAAGAAAATTGGACAAAGGCAGTTTTTTCAAAGAAGCATGAACCCTTCGCAGCTCATCTCGGTTCTCAAAAAGGACGCTTCCTGATCACAGAAGCAACTACACCAATAGAACTGGCCCTCTATCGTCAAAAGTCGTGCTTGGTCACACAAGGCCAATTCAATGTACTTGTCAGATATAAAGCTTTTCTCAAGTCGAACATCTACCCCGTACCGAGGCGTTGGTGCAAGCAAACAAACAATTCCAAATCCAGAGAAACTCCACGTCTTGCCTTGAGAGTGCAAAGGCCATGGTGCCCCCCATAGGGTACCCCCGAAATATTTAGTAGTACCGATTTAGGATCCCAGTTATTGCCAATCCAAGTGCCGCATGCGTAGGTACCGGCTTTAGCAGAGTGCTTTGGCGTGTTGCTTCAACGCCTCAATCAACATGCACCGCGTTCGTGGAGTATCCGTCCCAGAAGCTTGGGGGCCATGCGGCAGGTCCCGAGCTTGGGACAAGAGACTGACTCCGAGTGATGTTAGACATGCATTGAGACTACAAAACGTCAGACCACCCTATGACTATTCTCTGAGGACAAAAATACACCCATTCCTAAAGGGCATCAGGATAGTACTTCGTAGCTTGGATGCCGGAAGACAAGGTTGACTTCCCGTCACAAACTCTAAGATGTGCGACTTTGCGAGGTACGTAAGTAATGTGTCTTAAAAATATTTTATTCTGTCGGGTGACAGACCTCTTTGACACTGGATGAGTTCTAGTCCGAGTCTTGCTTGTGCGCCATGGACGTCATTCACTCGATACCAACAATGCCATTTCTTTTTCAAAATGAATTCTTGGCTTGTTGTAATTGCCGATGCCCAAACTTCTCTTCGGCAAGAATCCAAACCGCCCCCCAACTGTCATATGCCGTAACTAGCAGAAGCGAGCATAGTTGAGTGGGCAGCACTAACTGGAGGCGCTTAGTGCTTTCCACTCGAAAGTACCAGTAGGTAGGTTGTTGCGCTATTCTGCCTGGGGAATCTTGGCAGGGTCGTGATCCGCAGAAAGATCATTGTGGCCATTCTCTAGACCATCAGCCTGATATTGGGATAATTAGCATAAAGGTGAAATCGTAGCCAAACAAGAACACCAGTTCCGCTTTGTAACGTATCTAAATGAGGCTAAATCACGAATGACTCGGTTTGGAATGAAAAAAGCAACGTTGAATGAGACCTTGTGCTGACAATCTGCTTACTCAAACAGTGTTAGTGCCTTTCTTCTTTGAATATTCATTACCTGATTGGTGTGTGCAAGGCAGGTTGCAGTCGGGAAAAGACGTTGAGTGAGGGAGAACCAAGAGAAAGAAAGCACCTAAAGACATACTAGTAGGTTATAAACAGAAGGTATACTACCACGTGCGTTTGAACGAGCAGGATTCTCCCAGCTACGCTTATTATTCTAAGGAAAATCAGAGCTGTACTGTGTTTAATCCTCCTCTTTAGTTTGTGGATGCATCCATCATAGAGCAGCTTAAGTTATGTCGGAGATGTCTCTCGGCAGGGAATTGCCGATGAAAGAACCCTCTCTTATCAAGTGTCTTGTTAACCTAAGTGTCGTCAATGAAGAATGGAGTCTCCATCTTCGTTAGTCGTCAAAACGTCTTTGGCGCTGACAATAATCAAACTTGCCTGCCAGTGGGTTGCAAGGATCCCATCACGGTTAGAGCACTCGGTCATCTCAATTACCGAACCAGCCTCCTCGCTAGCGTCCCTTCGGCCACCTATCATCGGAACCGACCCGACAAAGTGCGGACTGTGATTAAGGTTGTTACATATATACGTATGCACATTAGTACATATGCATGGTGATGAAACAGAACCAGGCTCCAGGAACCTGCGGCCCCATCAAAAGAGGGCAGCATTTCTTTCGGTAGTCCTTAGTATATGGCCGCCCAAGAACCCTTCAAGGCCAGCCTTGTTCAAGCTACATTATTGATGCTAGGGAAAAGTTAGAACCTCCAGAACAAGGGGTCGTGCCGCCAAAGACTCCACCCGAAAAGTTTCGGTGATGCAGGCAGATTCCATCACTATTATGGCGGGCCGGTCCGAAAGTTTGTAATTGTTTTTCAGTTGCCCGACTTTCGAATTCTTTGTTCTGCCTCGCCTAAAGCTACATGTTTGTTTTACGCTGTGGGTGACCTGGTAATAGTTGGTCGCCTTTGGTGGATCATATCTGGGCTGGACGAACGGCTTTTGGTTGACGGCTTGCCGCTCGACCTAACGAGAAAACGAAACTGATCTGGTGGAAGCTCACTTGCCAAACCTTCAAGATGGTCAGGTGGTAGTCTAAATGCTGCTACGCGCGAACATCCACGCAAACATGAACAAAGGGGTGTGGTGCAGCTCACTAAAAACGTCAAATCTCCATAGCTGGAACGTTTGGACTCCAGAGAATTAGCGCGCTGTTGATTAACTTTAATTAAGCAATGATAACACCATGAAGGCATACTCACTCACGTCATGAAGATAGCCGCCGAGGACACTGAAGGCTCGTAGTGCGGGGGGAATCTGTGTGTGCCAGTGTTGTCACTCATTGGTCCGGCAGTGCTGGCAAAGCGCTGTGGCAGACATCCCATACAACCATCGACACTTGCCCAGCGTTGTTACTGGCCAATCCTGTCTCCCCGTGCGGTCCAATCTCAGACTCAGGCACAGCAGCGCGGTTAGAATGCATCGTTGATATGGGCATATTTTCCCCGTTGTGCTATACCAAGACGCCCATTGGTTGTCTTGAAAAGTGTGAAATGCAGTGATGGCTGCATGTCTGCCATGGTCGACTGTTGTTGGACTGGTGCAATGTTGAGCAGCTTGCCTACATTATTAACAGCGTTGTCCCCTAATGTTTGTCTTGCAGAACCAACACTTCCCAGACTTTGCTATTTTCTTTTTTTCTGGTTATTTTTCTTATCTCTCTTTCTTTCCAACAGTGTGTGCACCGCTAGGTCGGTCCTTTCCAGTGCGCGAGTTCTATTCGAGGGACATCACATAATTAATAGCCTTGCTGGACGTCAAGATACTTCCTCTGCCTCGCCACAATGTCGTCCGGTTTGAAGAACGAACTGTCAGTATCCGAGTTTGAAGTCGATGCACAGGACGCAAAACTGCAAGCCAAACTTCGCTTCATCCACGTCATTCACAATGTCAGACTTGCCCTGACGGTTCTTGCCCTGGCGGCTGGCATCACTATTCTTGGGGTCTCGACAGATTCGCTCGTTGTCTACAAGAAAACTCACCTTCCTGCTGAGTACTATCTCCCGCTATGGCCTGAGAATCTTGATCTTCGACCTACCACTGCCCTTGTGGGTGGCAGCGTTGTTATTATTGCAGTGAACAGTGCATCGGTGCTATTCAGCAAAAGTAAAGTCGTGAGTTAATCGATCCCCATCACCACTGTCATTGCGTTAACGTAGAAAATAAAGCTGCGCCGTCGTCGTGGAACTCACTCGATTATCAGTGTCGCCGCCCCAGTGGCAGGTTTTATTGCTGCCTTGGTTGCAATGTCACTTTTCTACGCGGTCAACACTTCCACCACAGATCATACCATCCAAAGCTGGACCTGTCGCTGGGATGCTGTTCAGATGAATGTGCAACCACATTTCAACACTCTTTGCAAGCAAAGCCAAGCTGGCCTTGTACTCTCGGTGTTGCTTGTACCTCTTGAGGCTCTCATCTTAGTTCTGGCTAGCTATCAAGCGATATTGGATAGGCAGATCAAGTCTACTCAGCGTAATGGAGCATAGGCGAATTACCAATGACTAGGGAAACGAAAGATTTGGTGGTCTTGAGACTCTCAAATGTCCCAGTAGCCGGTCGGATTAGCGATGAAATACATGAAAGAGTCGGCTTCAGGCCGGTTTCCATTTGATCTGGAGAGCTTGCGTCAGCTTTGGTGATAGCAAAGGAGGGCGAATGCCCTTTTAATGGAGGGATTGGGCCTACAGGCCATGTAATAATACTAGCTATACCTACCTGCATGTAAAGATGTTCATGAGTTTTGCTGGATGAAATATAATGATCGTTTAAATTAGCACTCAAATCTAGCCTCAATTGCCTCTCGTTAGTGATTAACCATAATGGGGGTTCTTTTGTTTTTCTGCAGGCCGCCCACCAGTTGTCCGCATGGTGCCGCTCGCCTAGAACTCTGTGTTACAGCAACTTCAGGGTGAATCTGATCAGTGATAGGAGTCGTTTTATGTGACACAAGAAAGAAGATAAAATGATGCCAGGGGGTACGAGAGAATCAGTGAATGCTAAAATGGCGTGGCTGTGTGGTTTTGATGGCACCTGCCCAGGGCTAGATAGCTCTTTCCTTTGATCCCTTCTGCAGCTGCACACCACCCAGGCCAGTCACGCGTTAATAACGGTTTAATTTCATAAAGGTACGTAACTTTGGGAATATCAGAAACGGGTATTCGTGTCTTCTACGTTCTTACCTCTCCACCGTTCTCGCCTCTACACTTGCAAAGTACACCCACGAAGAACGGGGGATCAGTTGAGAATGGAGGATATCCCAGAGCACCTCATCAATTAATACAGAGATAGCAGCCAGAATGGACCAAGGAAAGCGCTTAATGGTTGCTGGGGCCGTATCTCACCAAACCCTCAAATCGCCACCCGAATCGCCAGATCCTGGCACAGCTTCGACCTTGGTCCTAGCATCACCAGTAATCGAGGCCAAGGATACAACTAAAACTAGGATTACCAACCTTGAGCCTGTGCTTGAAGGTGATCCTCAGACAACAACGATTGTTCAAGGTGTGGGATACAGTTATAACCCCAAACCCGCTAAGGTGTTGTTGTCAAATAGGGAGGTGTCAAGGAGACGGAGTCAGTACTTCCACGAATCTCTCTATGAGCGAAGCAAGACTTCGGCGGCAGATGCGGTGCGCGAAACTTCTATCATCCTAGCCGAGCTGAAAACGAATGTCAATGTAAGAGTTTATATTCTAGTTAATGCTTATGGCGTGGGAACCTCGAGTGAGACTGTTGATGGCTAAGATACACCAGATCAGGAATGAGTGCCAGTTTGGCGTTGATCTTTCCGAATATTTAGCGAAAAGATACCGTCGATCAATCTCATCCATCATGGTCGTCTTGGAACATAGCAAATGCATAATAGTTGGGGGGTCTATCGAGTCAGCATACACCCTCAGTATCACCGCTATACCTTCTGAGGTACAGACAGCAACGAATAAGAGAAACATCGTGGTATTACAAAAATATATGGAAACAGCACTTCGAGTTCCATTCGACCGGGGCCTCATTCGTTTCATTCCTGCCAGCGAAGAATGCCTTGGCTGGGGTGGAAGAACAGTTGCTGGCCAAGTCACGGATGTCATAGGGCCAGCACGTACAGACGAAGAGAAAAGAACACAAGAGCGAGGCATATTCAAGGTATGCTTCCTGTTTCGGTGCTATGAAAACTCTAGGTTATATATTTATTCACGGATCGCAGTCATTATCTTTGCGTAGGCCTGATCCTACAAATCTCACTCCGCCACATACAGAGCCTTCAACTCCAGCGAGACATAATTCCGAAAATTCAGTTAGATTGACTCCCACCCCAACTCCGGGTGTGCCTGGGTATCAGGGTCGGGATTTAAACATTGTCAGAAAAAAGAAGAGCATCATCCAAAGCTTTTTTGGATCATCTAAATTCAGCAGCCATAACCCCTCTGACTGAAATAATCCGCATAGACAATTTCATAGTTTGGCGATATAAAACCTGTAAACATAAAATAAATCATGACGATCAGTTAGTTTGAGGTGAAGTAAGCTTGAAGTTACGACGAATCTAAGTGAATGTTCTATTTCTATGACCCAGATCTAAGGGTAGCATGGTTAGCATTTATGAGTATTGATATGTAAATTTAAGGTTGATATTGAACAACAATAGCGCCCACTAAAGGTGAATTTTGAAGTTCCTTTAATTCGCTATTAGAAAAGAGAGAAGAAGAAAAGGACATCGATTCAGGCAACTATTTTATACACTTGAGTAGTAAATTATTACGCTCTATCGTCGAAATTTTGGCGCTCGTGTAGGGTAGGTATCTGGCAGCCGGACAACACAACTACGTAATTGGGCTCAACTGGGTCGCGTAAAGAGGTCCCACTAAGCTTCGCGACTTTCTTGACTTGAACTACCCGCGTCGTAAGAGAACTTGTGGCGAAATCTTACATCGACACCGAATTATTCCAAATTAGCAGCTGAGAGCAGAAGGGAACTACTACACGCAGAATCGAGATACAATACGCAATAAAAGGTTACTCTGGTCATGGCAGTCGACTGCCCTATCTGCAACAAGCCCGTCAAATCGTCTGATATCAACGACCACATCGACTCTGGCTGCGAGAACTTCATCGTCGACAATAGTTCGCCGCCGCCTCAGACTTCTTCACAAAATGGAGGCTCTGCTTCTTCGTCTCAACCACAGAAGCGTCCTGCGTCGAGTTTCTTCTCTACACCAGCACCGAAAAGACATGTCACGGAGTTGAAGCCCATTACGCCAATAGTGAACGGGACGCTTCAGCCTTTGGCGGGCAGAAAGAGAAACTTCGGGGACGGTCCTGGAGAGAATCTGACATCGCAAGACGAAAAGAAATCTGACGATGGCAACGTGGCGAACGGGGTAGAGGAACGCCAGGAATCGCAAGAGGAGGGAGCAAGGCTTTCGAAGAAGGCGAAAACACAGCGGGCGGCACCGCTTGCGGAGAGAATGCGGCCCAAGACGCTGGATGAGGTGTGTGGACAGGATCTTGTAGGACCAAACGGCGTGTTGCGATCATTAATCAAGTCGAATCGGGTACCGTCGATGATTCTGTGGGGAGCGTCGGGGACTGGCAAGACGACTATTGCGAGGTGCATAGCCAATATGGTGGGCAGTCGATTCATCGAGCTGAATGCGACCAGCTCAGGCGTTCAGGAGTGTAAGAAGCTGTTTCAAGAAGCGGCAAACGACCTACAACTCACAGGGCGCAAGACGATCATATTCTGCGACGAGATCCACAGATTCAACAAATCGCAGCAAGACATTTTTTTACGGCCAGTTGAGGATGGCACAATCACCCTCGTTGGTGCTACGACAGAAAACCCATCCTTTAAGGTTGCTAACGCGCTACTATCTCGATGCCGAACATTTACACTCCAGCCTCTGACCACAGAGGATGTCATCAGCATCCTCAAGCGCGCTCGCGAGACGGAGGAATCGGTGCATCCCCCCTCGCCCCTTATTGACGACGAGATGATGGGCTACCTCGCTCGATTTAGCGATGGCGACGCCCGCACAGCGCTGAACCTCCTTGAACTCGCCCTTTCACTCACCTCCCGGGAGGGCATCACCAAAGAGGATATCAAGCAGTCCCTTACCAAAACCCTTGTATACGACCGCGCAGGCGACCAGCACTACGACACCATCTCCGCCTTCCACAAGTCCGTACGAGGTAACGACCCTGATGCAACGCTGTACTACCTCGCGCGGATGTTGCAGTCAGGAGAAGACCCCCTCTTCATTGCCCGGCGCATGGTCGTTATTGCTTCCGAGGACGTTGGTCTTGCAGACAACACGCTTCTCCCTCTCGCTACAGCAACATACACGGCAACCCAACAGATTGGCATGCCCGAAGCGCGTATACCACTCGCACATTGCGCTGTGGCGCTCTGCCTCGCACAGAAAAGCACTCGTGCGTACCGAGGCCTGAATAATGCTTATACAGCATTGAGAGAGCCAGGCGTAGCGAGCTTGCCTGTGCCATTGCACTTGCGAAACGCGCCAACCAGACTCATGCGGGATATGGGCTGTGGAGCGGAATATAAATATCCACCCAACTACAAGGATGGGAAAGTTAAGCAAAAGTACCTGCCGGAAGAGCTCACCGACAGGAAGTTTTTGGAGGCGAGAGATTTAGGCACGGAGATTGATCCGGACTATGAGATGAAGGATGTCTCCTCATAACCCTTTACGTTCTCACCGAGGAGACAATCTTGGACACAAGATAGCAAATTCATTGCCGGGAAAGAAAATACTGCATGTTGGATAGCCTTGGATTATTCAGGCTAGATTCGGATGGTAATATCTGGATATGGTATCAATTGTACATTTAAATCACCCTAGGAGGGAAAACGGCATCAAAAGGTGTATTTTTAGGATAATGCATAGAGTAAATGGTTAAAAATCATCAAAACACCACAATGCTTTGCCCATGAGAGAATAAACCCTCCAAACATGAACAAAATGTGCCTATAATCTAAATATACTCCAAATAATTGTGCCAACGCGTGTCGTGTCTTCATATATGTATATATAAATGTCGTGATAGGTGCTATTGCACATGCTGAATGAATACCCCCGCTAGATTTCAGTATCGCCTCTCTTCCTTATGTTAATTCTCTCCAGTTAGATCAATAACTGATATATCGCTCCATCTAGCCACACGTGGGATGATACCCAGTGTTTTGAGTAGCTGCGACTCCTGAGCGACTCTTTCTTCATACTCATCGGCGTCGACTTCAATCTCGTCGAAGAAGCCGGCAGCCGACACTCCCGGTACAAGTAGTTTCTTTGTCTGAACCGACGTTGGGCTAGAACTGTGGTTTGAATTGTTAGTTGGCTGTTGGATTTGTTTGTTGGACAACGTCGGCGAATTTGGAGTTGAGGAAATTATCTCAACGTCAGAATCCTCGAAAGTCGCTGAGGTTGTTGGTTCTATGATACTGTGCTTTGTTGACTCGATTTCGTCACTTTTGCGTGAACTAGGCTTATTACTTCTTGAGTCAGTAGCCTGTTTGTTATACATGTCTAACGACGTTTGCTTAAACTTGGTTCCTTGACAGAATTTGGAAACCGTCATCTTCGATGCTGTTGCCTTCGTCGGGCTCTTATTCATCCCCTTCGATTTACTGCTCGCCGTAAGAATTGACCGTATTGAACTTGGAATCTCCTGAGAGACAGTTGCAGAGGCTCTGATTGGGGATGGGGATGGTGGTACAGGTGCAGGTAACGCCGTCTTGTCGAGCGGACTGGATGGGATAACGATCGTCTCATGGCCTCCGATATGGTGAGGAAGCCTAGGCGATTCTTGTAAGTTGATCCAATCGTCTGAGCTGTTGGCGCCCCTGGGCGAGGATAGCTTACTTGGATCTCGGAGAGAAGGGGGCGTTTGAGGACGGCGGAAGGAGTTGGTTTTTGGGGGCAAATTGGGCGGTTCCAACGAAATGTCGGCGTCTAACTCTTTTGTTCGTTTTGTACTTGACGGTTCTAAAACTTGAGGTGCTTTGGTTACTCGCACAAAGCTGTCCAGAGATCCTTGAGACTTTGTCTCCATCTTCTTAGACTTGCTTTTCCCACTCTTTTTCTTTGCAGGCGATTTGGGCTTATCCTTTGTTTGATCTTCCCATTTCTGAAGAATGTCTGGCGCAAATTTTTTGACCACATCTTCCAGCACCCAGGTAAGATCTGGTTTCGTGATATCGAAAACTTTAATCGACTTCGTAGCGACCGCTGCATCGCCGCCTGCTGCAGCTTCATACTCGTCATCACTGTTGAGGGCTAGCCCGTCTCGAGCAGAGGGAATGATCTCGTCCACCTCTGTAGATATATCGATCGGCACCACATCTTCGGGGACGTATGCGAGTCGCAATTCCGAGGTTCCATCCGTGCTGAAATGTTGTCGACGACCTGATATTCGCTTAATGATAGGCTCCATCCCATTTCCTGCTAGGGTTTTATTTTGGCAGAGATTCTGAACAAGTAGAGCTTCACCCAGAACGCGAATAAACTTGATAGCACCAAAGCGAAAATCCCAATCAAAGGTTTCTCGTGTAAACTCTCTCAAAGCCTCGAGTTGTATATCTCTAGTTTGTGCCAACTTTTGCTTGATGCCATCAAGGCTTGATTCTGGGGACACTTTTGGATGAGTGTAGTAGCGAAGGACCTCTAAATTCGGGAAATCGCCTGGAATGTCCAATGCTTTATGGCGAGTTCGAAAAAATTTACTCTCATTTGTCTTCAGTTCATGTGCCAGCGAAGCTCTCCAGGACCGAAGCCCCTCTGTGTCTGACGCTTTAAGTCGACAAATTGACTTCCCAAACCCAGCCCTTGCAGCCTCGCATGCCACCTTTGGACCACAGCCGGGGATGCCCTCAGGATGATAGTCGCCACCACTCATTAGAGCTACTAGGACCATGCCTTCTCTGTCGAGGCCGAGGTCATCCTTCACATCGTACATAGAAACGTGGGTTGGGGTTTTTGAGCTCTTGCTCTCTGCTGACCAATTACGCAAAGTTCGGGTACATCCGAACATTATGGTATCGACATCTTCGCTCAAGACTGCATCGACGATGTGGTTTTTTTGCAGGAGGGCGCACTCAGCTTCGGCTTCTCCAGGTGCATCATGAGCCACGAACCCAAAGAGTCGTATCAGTCGTTTTGCCTGAGCCGTTGCAACTCCGTCTCCTCGACCCGATCGCTTGTTTCGCTTTAACTTGGGCTTGTCAGGTCCGTCAAAGACGAATATTGGCTGAATAGGAGTGCCAAGGAGGCGGACCAGTCGATAGAATAGCGTCCGGATTGCCGGATTCGTCCCACCTGGAAATCGTCAGCAAGCACGTCAGGGGACTAGTGGCATAATTAGAGAGGAGGGTATAATATTAAAACTGACCTCGAGCGGCCTGGTTTTGAAATTGCCATATTGCAATATCAATGGCTAATCGGAATGGTCGACTTGAGCTTTCGAAACTGTCAGCTGCAAGTTTGGCGAGAGAAACCCTCTTGCCAGGTCCCAATTCCTGATAAATCCTGCAAAAAATTAGTATTTAGAGAAGAAGTGCATAGATTTCAAATATTTAGAGATACTGACCCTTTGATACCCATTGGGATTGTTGACGAAGGCAACCCTCCACCGGCGGAAAGTGTTGATAGCGTGAAAGGTAATAACTGCCCCACGTCACTGTGGTGACGATAAAAACATCTTGGGTCCTTATCGATAAGAGATACCGGCGCCAAATATTCCCGACATTACAGCTCCTTAAGCTTGCTTCAACGGCCAACTCATCATACCAGTGCTTCTTGGGGCCACAGGTTGACCATGTGAACAAGCACCGGCAATTTCAACATAAACATTCAATATCTCTGCCACAAATAAATAAAGCGGACCGCGCGTGAATGCGGCCATGTCCGCAGGGACTGGACCGGCCCTAGCGCATCGCAGCGTCGCCAGTATTCGTTCTGCACCAAGTCAAGGCCAGACAGGATCAAGCACCACGCCACACACTCCGCCTCGTAATATTGCTGCAACATATGGATCACCATCGACAATCCGTGCCGACGATGACTTTCTAATAATTGAAATTGGATCGCGATTCATTCGCGCTGGATTTGCAGGCGATAATGTGCCTAAGGCGGTGCTCACATCTCACCCAAAGGACCAACGTCGGGTCGGTGATTTCAGGGACTGGCAACGGCCTGGCGCCTCTGACCTTAGCAACTGGGGAGACAATCACGAAATATTGCAGTATGATTTGATGAGCGCGGATCTGGGACTTGTCAGTGACAAATTGGAGCGTTTGTTGAGAGACGCCTTTGGGAGGTATCTATCTATGTAAGGATGGTCCCATGCGAGACGCTGCTGACGTTGATGCTAGGATGCTACTCATTGACTCTCGACCAAGAAGAGCGGGACTAGTCTTGGACTCAGCGGTGCCAATACCACTTCTATCGGTAGTTCTTGATCTTATGTTCAAGAACTTCCAAACGCCCATGATCTCCCTTATGTCAGCGGCTACCATGTGCCCCGTGGCGGCGGGAGTTCGATCGGCCTTGGTTATCGACATGGGGTGGGCAGAAACTGTCATCACAAGTGTGTATGAATACCGAGAGGTCAAGTGTACACGTAGTATCAGAGGAGGCAAATTTCTGCATAATGAAACCTACAAACTGTTGCGGAAACTACTAACAAACCAAGATGAGGATGAGGATGAGGATGAGGAGAAGAAGAAGGGCAAACGTGTCGTTGGCTTTGATGAATGTGAGGATGTAATGTGTCGCCTGATGTGGTGTCGGCCGTCTGCATTCAAGTCTGCGCAGAGACAGTCTCAACAACAACTGGACACGGTCGAGGAGCAAGACGAGTCCGAAGTGGAACCATCTGGGCCATCGGAGGTGGCAAGTGTTCCTTTGAGTTCAACCAACCCACCCAGGACAATTGAAGTCCCATTCCAAAAACTTGCAGATATATGCGATGATACCTTCTTCGACCAGGCAATAGCACCAACTACTTTTGACGACCATGAACTCCCTATTCATTTGCTCCTTTATCAACATTTACTCCAGCTGCCCATTGATGTGAGAGCCACATGCATGTCGCGAATCATTTTCAATGGAGGCTGTTCGAAGATTATGGGCATTAAAGAACGGATTGTGGATGAAGCAATAAGTCTGGTTTCTAAAAGGGGATGGGCCAACGTGTCCGGGAAGAGTATTGAGGAGTCCCGAAATAGTCACTTTTCCGAGCGAAGGTCAAGTGTGGCCCGATCAGTCAGTTCAGCAGTGACAACATCTGATTTTGGTGATGAGCAAGAATCCTCGCGGCCGAACTCAATGGTTTCGCAGAGTGACGCCTCTGACCCTATTGAAGCTAAGGTGGCGCGCCATCGACCAAAGATGCAGCAAATTCAAGGCGAATTTCGGACCATCCATTCACTGGGTCCGTGGGCTGGAGCAAGTCTGCTCTGCCAACTCAAGGTTCCCGCCATGGCAACCATTGATCGTGAACTATGGCTTCAACAAGGTGCAGCCGGCGCGTCGCGTCCAAACGAGATCGACGTGAAAGCCCAGCAGCGGCAGAGTATGGGTGCTGGAGGCTTCATTCGGGGTAGTGGAGGCCATCACACGAATTGGACGCTGGGAACCTGGGGTAATCTCTGAGTGACTATGAAAGTCCGAGATCAAATAGTAAGCCTGATTTCAGCCAGACATTTGGTTGCAGAGTTGGCGATTTACGAAAATATATTGGCCAGACACGCATCTGGCAACTTGAAATAATGAGAAAATAGATGTACTCTGCAAGCCGCATTTAAGTTTAGACTCATCATATTTTCGCGTATGGAGCGCGTCTTTAAACCTTTGATTGGAAAGCCACAATGCCATGGTTTTCATGATATTGTCTCGGCTTCTGTGACGCTATCTGATTATTTCGCTGAAGGACCTATGATCTAAGTACAGCTAAGAAACTAACTTTCCTTAGGTATTGACGAATCTCGACGATTTGTCTTGAATTACTTTGGATATTATCTAATAGCCAACTTGACTGATTTCATACAGACGGGGGATATATCCCCTCTCTGAGCCTGCCTTTGTCTAACTTTGCCGACCTCTTCAACTCCTCAGCCTTTGCTATCGTGAAAACACATCAGAACAAGACATACAAACATGAAATTCGCAGCGGCCCTCCGCGCACTCTTATCCGCCTCGGCGGTACTGGCTCTCCCTCAACGCGCAGCCCCCATATGCGCTCGCGACTGCCTCAGGAATGCCGTCCGCGAGATCACAGACTGCGACCTGGATGACAGAGGCTGCATGTGTTTCCGCTTCAACGAAATCAAAGCCGAAGCCGAGCCTTGCATCAACACGCGATGTGGCCCCGATATTACCTTTAGTATGTGCTCATTTCCTATCAGTCTATTTCAAGGCTTTTGACCCTATATTGCTGCAAGTAGCTGACTCGGGGATTCGCCTATAGAGAAAGCTGTGCCGGCTGCTATTGCATATTGTGTTGCTGGCGAAGATGCCACACCGCCGGGAACAGGGAACGATGTGAATTGGCGAGATGAGATAGATGATGGGTTTTATTGATGGCGCTGGTATATATTACATGCTGCCGGTTGTGTTAATAATTGCCGATTCCGATAAATTGTTCACAGTGTTTGAAATTGACTATAATCAAGGTAGATGTTGACAACGAGTCATGTACTGGCCACGTTCCAAGCTCGGGTATTTGTGTTGTGGCCGATATCGCGGATGATTCTCACTTGCGAAACGTCGAGTTAAACTCTTCCCCCACACGTGGATACATGCTCTCTCACGGCTATTGGATATCGCAAACTTAAGCTTCTACCTTCAAGCTCAATTATTGTAGATTGCTTGCCTAATTCAATCTGGTTCGGTTCTTGAATCCGGCTATTCAAGTGAATAGCTAACAACCATTCCGCCCCCCCCCAGTGCTCCACGCGAGCTGAGAAATGACAAGCCCTGGAAATATGACGGTTATTGAGACGAAGACTAGAAGGATCCCCCTCCAATCCAATCACACAGCGGACTGAACATCATTTGAGACCCTAGACCTTGAAAACTGGACGAAACAAATCCACGTTGGCTCCCCCACACAGAACTTGCAATTCTCCGGGGAACTTAGTGCCCCTCCCCCACACAATATGCGCCCCAATTGTGTTAGTGACGTTTTGCTGATGAGCCGACGGGTTGATTTGAAAGAGGTGGGCTATCACATTCAGATGGGTTGAGGGGGGATAATGCGATGTAGGTTGTATTCGTTGCATGGAGATGATTATATATGGGGTGATGTCTTGCCTCTGGTAACACCCCAAATCCGGGGGTCTGGCGATTGCTTTCTTTTTTTGATACCCAGCTGTTCTTGCAAAGTTATCTGCACAATCCATGCAAACATGGCGACTATGGATGACGACGATGTAGCGAAAAAGCTTCCCACAGAAGAGATGGACGATGGCGATGTCGACCATGTTGAGAGGGATCTCAAAGCCGCAGCCGCAAACATCAGTGACAGGCCGGTGCATGAGATGTACCTCGAAGCTCTGGAAAGGTATCCCAACGACGAGGCGATCGACCAAGCAGAGGAGAAGCGCCTGCTGCGAAAGCTTGATATGCGCATTCTGCCACTATTAGGAGTCTGCTATTTCTTCTATGTGAGTCGTGCTTATACTAATATAGCAGGAAATATTACCACACATAAGAATTTGCAAAAAGCTGACTTTATCGCCCTCAAGTACGTGGACAAAACGACACTCTCCTACGCCGCCATCTTCAGCATCAAGGACGATCTCCACCTCGTCGGGGATGATTATTCATGGCTCTCAAGTAGCTTCTACTTCGGATGGCTCGTGTGGGCTATCCCGTCTAACCTCCTCATGCAGCGCTGCCCTCCGGCTTGGTACCTCGCCTTCAATATATTCATGTGGGGTGCTCTTTTGATATGCCAGGCGGCGGTGAAGAATCTCGGTAGCTTGCTCGCGCTGAGAATCTTGTCTGGCGCGTTCGAAGCGATTGCCGACCCGGCGTTTATGCTCATCACGTCGATGTATTATACGCGCGCTGAGCAGCCGTCTCGCATCTCAGCGTGGTATGCGTGGAATGGTATCGGTGTTGCTGGTGGTGGTTTGATAGGTGCGCAATTGCTGCTGACGAACAAACATATGGGGGAGAAGGTGTAGAATGCTAACACCTGTCCACTTAGGCTATGGAATCGGGCATATCAAAGGCGCTCTCGCCTCATGGCGCTACGAATTCATCATCGTCGGCACCTTTTGCGCCGCCTGGGGCATCATACTCTTCCTGCTGCTGCCGAACTCGCCCCGAACCATCTTTGGCTTCACCCACGACGAGAAGCTCCTCATGATTGCGCGCATGCGACGCAACCAGACCGGCGTGGAACAACGCAGCGTCAACTGGAAGCAGATCCGCGAAGCCTACCTCGACTACAAGACGTGGCTGTTCACGCTGCTTGGATTTGTGGCTAATGTCCCTAACGGGGGCATCTCTAATTTTTCGACACTGGTGATTAAGGGTTTGAACTTTGATACGCTGCAGACGGCGTTGTTGGGGATTCCTCAAGGGGCGTTTGTGGTGATTTGGATTGGGCTGGGTGCTTTGGCGAATAGGTATATGCCGAATAATTGTCGTACTATTGTTTGTGCGTTGTTTATGTTGCCGACGATTGCTGGGGCGATTGGATTTTTGTGTGCGCCGCAGGATGCATATGTTGGCCGATTGATGTGCTTGTAAGTTATCCATACTGCCTATGCCACAAGGGCGTGTAGTTGAAGAGACTGGAGCTAATGGATGCAACACCACAGTTATCTCACGGGGTCATACCAAGCATCCTTTGTTCTCAGCCTTTCGCTCATCACGTCAAACACAGGGGGCCAGTCCAAAAAGATGATTGTGTCTGGTATGATCTGGTTTGGCGCGTGTGTCGGCAACATTGCTGGGCCTTTCTTTTACAAGACAGACCAAGCACCGTCATATCATCTTGGTATTGGATCTCTCCTGGTCGCCAATTGTCTTGAGTTGGCACTCTTTTTTGTCTTTCGCTACGCATTCATCTGGGAAAATCGGCGGAAAGAAAAGATCCGCGCTGAAATGGAAGAGCGTGGGGATCTCATTGCCGGCGAGCTGAATGCCACGGCCTTTGTGGACATGACGGACACAGAGAACCCGAACTTTGTTTATGTATATTAAATGCCTGGGGTTTTTATTTTGGGCAACACTACTTGGTTATAGGCAATTCAGACGACTTGGTGATCAATGTTCTCTCTACCCCGTTAGCCGGCATACGCATGTCGGACTTTGCGATGTTGGTCATCCTACATATATGTAGTATGAAGTATGTGGTATTGGCTCGGAGTTGCCCGACAGCTATGTGATATGTCTCGATGCATGGTGTGCATTACTGACTGGTCATTTTGCAACGGTCGTTGGCGCCCCCTGTTTTTTTTTCTTTCTAGGATGGAGCTTGTCTTAATGCTAGGCCAGCGTTTTCCTAAATGAGTTGTGATGTGGTGAACCACGTCTGGGATAGCTGACAAAATCATATGCTCTGCTACTAGGTATTATGTAGGGATCTCAACCCAAAATTTGATCTTTTTTTCAACTCTGCCAATCTCATTTGGTTCGGGGATGTTTGGCGATGTTCCGGCTAAGATTCCCGCGGATTCCTCTCTTTCACAATCCTTCAGATCTACGAGCATCAATCGCTCTCCTTCAGGTGAAACACATTCGATGCTCTACCTGCCACAGCATGGCTTTTTCTTCTTTTTTCAAGAAACTTTGTCTTTTGCGTAGAACGCCTCCAATATACCTACATGCATATCCAAGGGTTAAACCCCATGCTCGGAGGGGCTAATCGTCCGGCCCGGAGCAACACATCGGCGAGCCCCATAATACGGTGCCTTGAAAGCCACGTTTGGCATTAGGTAACCGTAGAGTGGACCAGATTCTGTCTTTGAATGCTTGGCAGGGGAGAAACGTGAGATTCTATGGAGTAAGCTTTTTGCAGGACATGAGCAATGTTTAAATTGGATGGAGGGAGATCATACTGATTAGGGCAACTTAGGCGAGGTGGTTGGGATTTGAGGTGAATCGTGTTTCTGAAAATGACTCGAAGAGAGGGAATCTATTCCGTCCGTTTTGTTTTGTTTTTGTTCTTGTTTTTTTTTGTGAAGTGGAAAACTGTGTGTTGATATGGGAAGTGCTTGTTTTGCCCAACGGATCGTCGGTAGTTAACATGATTCTGCCTCTGTGAACAACATTCGTCTCAAAGTCATGGTAATGAAATATGCCAGGTGCATAACATTGTCCCCTGGATTCTCCTAGCCCACAGCAAATACCGAAAGGGAGATCAATGAGTAAAACCAAGACTTTGTAGGCATGATCCTAGCAGGTGCGGCATATAAGCAGGACCGCAGCGCGCGGCAAGTATATAGGGGTGATCAACTAAACAGCGTACACGTATAATGCTTGCGCAGAAGAGTTGCTGCTGAGGCTCATCATGATGTGCAGAAACTTTTGAGCTGGCCGGGATCGATGCAGCTTGAGTTTTGGAAGTCAAGTAAACGCAGTCCTGTTATTCAACCAACGGAGACATCAATCACCCGCTAAGACGGGTCCAAAATGGCCCGGGCCTCGTCTAACAGTCAGTGATCCGCGAACCATGGAAACATTTGGCATTATTCAGACTTGGAAATCTCGTCCCCGTCAAAGATCTTCCCGCAGCTTTTGCCTATACTCTCTGACCACAGCCTGGCCAATGCTGAGCGATTTTGGGCTCATCGGTTGGTCAGCCCGAGTCCCTGTCCCTGGTTTTCTGCATGGGGGTGCACACATGGGCTGATGGTCAATGTCGCCCGTAGAGGCAAGGGGAGCAAAGAGGGGCCAGAAAGTGGTGTCTCCTTTAGCTGATCAGCGGAGCCGATGCCCTATTCTTCGGGCCGCTCTGGAGTGCGGGCTCTTGGTCTGCTTTACTTGTTTTTTATTTGTTTTTATTTTATTCTTTGCTGGGACAAAGCGTCTGTGAGGCCGGTTGGTAGGTTGGAGAGAGCTGCAGAACCAGATTCCCGGGACAGAGACAACGGCTATACAAGCGGTAAGAAAAAAGCCCCCGTTGTTGAAGGAGTGAGAGCTAGAAGTGGCGTGGTGAAACGTGCATATAAGGCGTCAGATGCCTTCTTTGGCAAATTGTTTGCTTGGGGGCTCGCGTCGTGTGCTCAGTACAAATGGCGAGAAGATGGGATTGTGGGTTTGGCGTTCGGATTGGCTGCCTGGTCTTCAACCCTAACCCTATGCAACATCCACGATGTTTGCTAATGACGTGGCGTCAATGAGTACGCAAAAGGCTGGCTGGCTGACTTGACATATTAGTCAATGATGAGAACAGGAATAGGAATGCCGTTTCGGAGGAAATCAATCAATGTTTAATTTCATCATGATGTAGAAATTTGCCATTGGTGGGATGACACAGCTGACTGTCGGTATGAGGAAGGTGTCTGTCTCTGCATGGTTCTATTGCCTGAACGTGGCGATTCTGTGCCAATATATGACGCCTCGATTGCCTCGAGATACGTATATACGGCAGTATGTTTGCTGTTGGCTCGTGTAGAGCGTTGACGGCTGGACTGCGCCAGTGCTGTTGCAGATGGTGGTAGTGGTAGTGGTGATGGCGGTGTTGGTGGCGATGATGATAATGAGGTTGAATGGCCTGCCCGGGCAGCCGGGGAGATAGCTGGCCATCCATCCATCTGTCCGTCCACCTGGTGGACATCGTTCTGGCCACACAGCACTTGAGCTCGTATGTATACGTGCATACATATATACGGTAGTGTATACATAACGAGGCGGGCAATGAGCGACGAGGGGAGCCAAAAAAAATAAAAAATAAAAATAAAAATACGAAAATACAACCTTGGAAGCAAATCCGAAAATGGATGCCTGCTTAGTGGATGTGTTGCATTTTTGCAAAGTCAGTGTGCATATGGATTGCCCCATGGCGCTAAAGCCGCCGGGATCCCAGCACCTGTCTGGCCATTCGGCACCGATGCCTGGACTAGCCTGGTGGCCCAAGTGGTCCCCCGAGACCTCCAAAGGCCCCAAGGAAATAGCCCTGGAGGCACTAAGACCCGTGGACGCACCACCTACAGCCGACCTAGAGCCTCTGGAGGACCCCCCCTAACAGAGACATCCATGGACCCAGTGCAAGGCCCCTCTGATTCCGCGAGTCTGGGATCCCCCACACCCAGCCCGTGGCTTTTGTGTCTGGGCCCCGGCGCCACGCTTGCTGATCAGCTAATAATACCGCCCCGATGGTGCCAGCACTAACGCTCTGCCAGCCAGTCTTTCGGGTCTCTCGCGTCTCCTTAGTCGTACGTACCTGGCTGGGGTGGTCGCTGATAAACCCTCTTATTTTTTCTGAATCCTTTTTGTCTTCTTATCTCCATCTTCTGTTTAGGTTGACTTCCTGGCTAGTTACCGGGCGAGCCTGGCTTACCCCATCGCAATCCTGTCCTGGCTGTCCTGCTGGCGGCCCAGCTTAATAAACCCGGGGCCCTCTATATCTTGCTCCTGTTCCTGGTGCAAATTCATCAGCGAGTGTGTCCTCTGACTATTAGTTCATCACTCTGCGGCATATCTCCCTGTTATTAGCATTGCTCGAATTCCCTTCTTCTCTTCCTCTCTTCTCTGTTTGCGGTGGCCCTTTGCTCCTGATTAATAATAGCATTTTTTTTCTTTGGATATTTTTTTTTTGTTGCCGAGCTTATCATTAGCTCCCTCACCTCCCGCTCCTCCTATCGCACTTCCACCAACCAGCCTTCGCCTTCGTTCGAGCTTCTCGCCATTTGGGCTTGTTTTGGCTTTGGTAATTCAATCTCGGATACAACTAGATCGCAAGTCTCTGGCTAGATTCATAATTCTGTATTCCTGCCTGCTTGGAACAATCGCGGCCCGGCTGTTCTTATGATATGTGGTCCAACGCTATCGCTTCAACCCCCGATACACCATAGGCCTCGATCCCGCCAACACCACATATATCACACTTCGCATTCCCATGGCCCCGAAGAAGCGCAAAGACCGAAAAGCTGTGCGCCCACGACCGCCGCCGAAAATGTCGCCGAATCAATCCCATACGTCGCAAAGCGCCAGGCCGTCGATGGATGGCGCTGGGAGCCTTCTCAATAGCAGCGATGGCCCTCATACGGGCATGACCAGCGTTGCGGATACAGAAGAGGAGTTGAGCGACGGATCTGCTTCTGTTGAAGCCGACGACGAATTCGAGACTGCCTCTATATATCCCACCAGCTACTTTCCTCATGCGCCAGCCACACTCAGATCGGGAGTGCAATTGATTCCGGGGGACTCGCGAACCGCCACTTCTGACTTGTGAGTGATCAACCATGTCATCTCTGATCTTCGCTATATATGCATGTATATACATGTAGATCAATTTACTGACTTCATCTCCAGAGGTTCCTCAACTCGATCTTTGTGGACCATGGACCTCGATTATCGTGAAATACACGGGCGACGATATTGCCGAGAATACTATTTACCCAACGATGACCTAGAGCAGTTGCGCCTGACCCTGCAGCATCAAGTCTTTCTGCATATACTAGAGGGTGAGCTGACTCTGGTGCCGCTTCAAGAACCTGAGCATATCCTCGACATAGGCACCGGCACTGGCGAGTGGGCAATCCGCATGGCTGAGCTGTATCCCGACTGTGAAGTCGTGGGGACAGATATATCGGCCATTGCCGAGACCCGCAGTGTCCCAGTGAATGTGTTCTTCGAGATTGAAGATGCCGAAGACTGGGACCGGTTGCCAAATCATTATGATATGATTCATATGCGATGGCTAGCTGGGGCATTTCACGACTGGAGCTTTGTATACGACAATGCGTACTACTCTCTTAAACCAGGCGGTTGGATAGAGGTTCTGGATTTTGATACCCTTGATGGCATCAGTGTGTTTTTCCACGGGTTTCCGTCTGACTCACCGATACATGCCTTGTTTAGGGACGCGCATATTGCTATGGAAAAGTCGGGTCGACCGTTCAACTTGAAGCATCTTGATCCACACATCTTCATCGACGCAGGCTTCGTGGACACCCGAGTCACTGACTATGTGCTTCCGATCATGTTTGGTGAAAGGGATATTGGTAAAATCTGGCTGATGGCATTTTTAGACGGACTAGAGGCCACCTGTTTGCGTCTGCTCACTGAGTACATGAACTGGGATCCCGATGAGTGCAAGGCTGCCTGTGAACAAGCGGCCAGAGAGTTGGCCAATTTGGCAAGAGACCCTGCCACTGCCAGAAACCTCATGGTCAAACTGCGTGTTTTGGTGGCACGCAAACCTGTGCAGCCACCAAGCTCTACCGATTGTTGCCAAAATCACGAGTCGCCCTGTCCCCAACATCAAGAGCATGCAACGGCCGGGTCAGGGGAGTTACAGCAGGAAACGCAAGAAGAAAGTGGCATTGATAGGCCGCAGTCTTCTCAACAGACATCCGCTAATGGCTAATGACAAATATCGGAAGGGTTTCCCCAAATTGTCCGATTCGCTGAATTACGACGACTAGTTCAACCAAGACCTGCATAGCGAATATATGATCAATCACATACATGGACGCTAGAATTAGCAACGCCAGGTTGCATCATGCCTCCTGCTTCATGGCCACTTTGGCTGCTTGGAAGATATCGCGATTTGGCGTCTGGTCGTGTCATCCAGCAATCCGAATGAGATCTCTGCCGATGTTTCAAATCGTCGAAATCACTCTTCAACTAACGTCTAATGGGCCTGTTTGATGGGATACGCGGCAATACGACTACTTGTGGTACATAGCTAGACCGCCGAAATGGCTTGCCACAGAGTTTTTCCTACGGAAGCTAAGGAAAACGAAAATACTATCGATAGTAGCATCATTAGAGGATTCCATTGGGAGACCGACGCCTAGCCGACATTATTGAAGGACAACAGTATCCAATCACCCGATAAATGCCGCCCATCATAGACTTGACCCTGTGGTTATTTTATCCGGCGTTGATTGGGGATGTCGCAAGAGATAATGACCAAGGCGAGGCGCACTTCGGTCCACACTCCTCTTGACATCAATTGGATCCCACCGATTACCCAATACATATTGGAACAAGGCTTTCTCGCCATTACAAAAGAACGAGACTAGGAAATCTCGTTATGGGAATGAAGATTTGAGTATTTTCACGTTTATAGGAGACATATGTTGCTATGTTGTGCCTGCTGCGAATCCAGGAATGCTGAGCCGCCTCTAGGATCTGCTACAGCCGTGGCATAGCCGGACCTGATATGGTAGCTTAGATGCCATTCGTGGAGAATGTGCTCATATTCGTTTATGATCTACGGAAGACGGGATCATACTGAATAAGGAGCGGGCAGCTATTTGGATAGAAATGACATACGTTTGGTGCTTTTACACGCTGCGGGGTGTGGACAAGCAGGTGGGATGATAATGACTAGCGAGCTCATTTCCGTTTTTGCGGTCTTTGACGAAGAGCATAGGTTAATGTAAGTAGGTGGGAAAAGACGAGGATATACAAAATGTGCATTTGGGTTCCATGGCCATTTGGCCAATTTGACTTGTTTATGAAGGTAGTCCACTCGGAGTGGAATTGTTAGTTGGAAGGAATTGTGTCATAGTCATACTATGAAGACATAGGCGAGTTAATTAAGTAATCTATTCATATATTATTCGAAAATGGAAATGATTCATTGCCCGAGGATTCTACGCCGGTGTACGGGTTAATAGTATAATCATTGTTAAGCACACGATTCTATAGAGAGACGATTAGTGTCACGGATATTTTGGCTAGTAAAGCCCGTCATCCACCACCGGAAATCAAGATATTAATGGAAACCTTAAAGGTTGTAGAGGGACGCGGTAAGGTAGACACTAGTGTTAAGACAAAACAGAACATGGATTCAGATTTCAGGTCGGTCACTTAAAAAGAAAAGGATGTCGATACCTTATCCACATCCACAAGGGATACAGTCTCAAAGCTGCTCATATGTACCGAGACAAATGGTGGCAGAGATATTCTGGTATCTCTAAAGCCGATATTTAACAAGAATGGTTTGACCGGATTGGAGGTGCAAAGTTCTGAGATGAACTCTAAGTTTTCGCATATAGACCTGGAAGGTGATGATAGGATGACTATTGCAGTTTGCATTTGAGGAGACTATAGCGATTTATTTTGAAGTAAAAGTTTAGATCCTGCCCCTAAAGCCTCTTCCGTCTCAAGATCTAGCTGCTCTTCGCCTGCCGTATCACATAGGTCCATGTACAGGAACTCTTGATTAAAGTCACTGGGGATTTCGATAACAGCCGCGATCTCTTTGATCATTTTCCTCAATATGTTTCCCCTCCCCATTTGACCATTTGCAGCAATTTCAAGGTTCTCTATTATGAGCGTTGCACTGGTGTCAAACCCATTAAGCTATTCAGACTTGGTCGATCTATCACTGCCTTGTGTATGAAGTAAGCGCCACATGGTTTCACGATAAGTTGTACGGTAGATAGCTAATGTTTCAGGGGAGTCCTCTCTCATATTGGGACCATGAAGCTGGCCATCTGAGCCATAGCCGTACATTCCTGGGTCCCAATCCCGAGTCAACCATCCAGGGTATCTTGTACTCCCAAGGCATTTCGGCCAAGCAGAGACACCATCCCAGTCAATAATACCCAGAAGGTTCCCTTCACTTGATACGATGAAGTTTTGGAGACCAAAGTCAGGGTGTGAGAGAACAAAAGAGCTATTGTTGGATTCGAACATTTCCACGACGCAGTAATGAATAATCGTAGTAGTTTTTCCTGGCCCGTTAGGAATACGCGCATGTCTTTCTTTTTTGCAATGTGACGTAGAAAGAATCCTCGATAGTTATGAAATGGACCAGCGTCGAAGTAGACAGGCATGAAATCAGGATTCTCGCCCATTTGTCGCTCAAAGGTGGCAGCATCGTCAAAAAAGCGTGTAGATCCCATTCCATTGGGTTCGCCGATATCATTAAAAAGCAACCTGCCTCCGGTTTGAAAGAAAACTGATCAAGTTGAATCATGGCCGCGGCTATGTCTTCAAGGGCTTGGGTTCGGCGACTGTGGCTCCCTGGCGTTTTGTCGTACCATATATCCTGAAGAGAAACTCCCTCAATGAAAGATAGCCATATATAGGGCCAGTTTAGCTCATTCTCGAGACTTGCGGAAAAGCCGAATACCTCAGGAATAGGAACTGTAGTGTGGCGCTTGATGAGCTGCATAGTCAGAGCTTCCGCAGTCAAGGCGTTGGTGGCAGCCTCATCCCAATAGTCTGGAGTCCCAATACTAGGAACTTTTAGAAGTCATCGCTTAGAGGTCCTAGGGAAATCGACGGAAAATAGGATGTGAAATGATCCATGAAGGGGTGATCCGACAACTGGGGTTCCAGCGAGCGCCTGGCCAGGGTTTTTTCTATCCCAGATTCTTGCAGCCTGGTGAGAAACTTGGCCAAGTTGCAGAATAGCCAAGATTTTGGCAAAATGCTCAACGTTGTCCTCTGCGTCTGATTGCGATGTGGAACTCCGATTGGGCATGTTCACAGTTAATATCGCAAAAGCGACGCCTCGATTGCATTACTGCAACCGCGGCTTCTATTTCTACAGTTACATGTAACTACCTAAGGCAAACAGTTCAAAGTCGGGTTTAGAGGTAGGTATACACGGACAAACGTCCTCGATAGCCTAAATTCGGCGGCAAAACTTTGTGAGATAGAATTTTATGGGATCAATCTTGGCGGTTATCGGTTATAAAATGGCTAGCATAATCCCCTCGTGCTGATTGAGTACGCAGCCATGTTGGAGGTTGCTCTTTGCAAAGGGTTTACTTATCCTTGTGACATTTATCGCCTAAGTCCTCCCTGGGTTACTGAGCTTAAGGCGATCACTCTCACCCACCCTTGACAATTTTATTTACTTACCTCTTTAATCAGGTTAAAGAAGTTCAAGCTTAGTTTCCTTATGTAATATAGATGCAGAAGTAAATATCTATCGGGGCGGAATACATATTGAGGCAGGTAGTTGGGAAGTAATAATTAGCCGAAGAATTGGTGGTGGTGTAACGTGCTGCCTTGACACCACATAGAGCTTCCGTCTCCACTGACGAATGAGCTCCACCGAGGCTCCAAGCAGCCTATTGCTCCAACGCCGTCACTGACGCAGCCTCCCAGCCTCGCAGTCCAAGCTCCACTCTCCACTCTCCACGGCGTCCCAACTGCCAGCTCCATTCGAGCTTCCTCTCAGCTTCAGCAACCGTCCGCTGGCGGGATTGACAGCATCTACACTTTCCTGTCGTCTGCTTCATTTCAGGAGACGCCAGACCTGACGAATCTCTCCGACGACTCCCTCGCCGAGCATGCGAGTCTGAATCCTCCTTCGCCATGTCGTTCGATCTCAGTGACGGATTCGTCGCCGCCGACGGGGCGGCGGTCGAGGCTGGCGAGGAGCCAATCTTTACTGTCGAGATGGCAGATTTGAAGTTTGCGATTGCGGCGGAATTTGCGGCTGCGCAGGTTGCCAACGATGTCATGATACTGGCCTTGTCGAACGGCCGAATCTTGCGGATCGATCTAAACCGACCAGAGGATATTGATGGTGAGCTTTACTGGAATGGCGAAATGGGGGGGGAGAAACATATCAAAACAATAGATGATGTTTGATCTAATCTAATGCTCTGAGACAGATGTCGACCTGCCAAAGAAACCCAACGAAGTTGGCGTCATACGACGAATGTTCCTCGACCCGACCGCGTCGCACCTCTTGATTAGCACATCTCTCGGCGAGAATTACTACCTGCACTCGCAAGCAAAGGACCCGAGACCACTACATAAATTACGGGGAGTTTTAATTGAGAGCGTGGCCTGGAATCCATCTTTGCCGACTGCTTCTACGCGAGAAGTCCTCCTCGGCGCCACCGATGGATGCATCTACGAAGCCTTCATCGAGCCGTCCAAGGAATTCTACAAGAAGGAGGTGAAGCATGTCAAGAGGTTACACAAGCTTCCAGATGGCCCTATCTCAGGACTCTGGGTAGATTGTCTGCATGGAGAGCCAGACTTGGGCAGAGTCGTTATTGCTACTCAGAGTAGGCTGTTCCACCTCGTTGGCAAGATTGTCCGTGAGAATGATGGCAGTGGCTCTGTCTACACGAGGATGTTTGAGTCGGAGCAGCCTGTTGTACATGAGCTCTCTAGCGTATCTTCTGGTGCGCATTCAATGTTGGTTGTGTCGCCGGACCCTCCCGATGCCAACCCCCATGATGAGGATGTTCCTGACCGGGCTTATGCATGGTTGTCATCACACGGCGTATATCACGGCAAGCTGCTAAACACACCGACCGACAACAAGCTAGGATCCAAAGTATATAACGACTCAAAGATGATCCCGAGAGCTCAAATAGCCAGTCAACAGTCGGGAGGTAAAAAGAAGGTCACAACAGAGATGATTGATGCTATCGCGCTTACGCAATGGCATATACTCAGCTTGATCGGTGGTCGAGTGGTTGTTACGAATCGACTAAACGGGGAGGTGGTTTCGGCACACGACGTGTTGGCCACTGGTCAGAAGGCTATTGGCTTCTCGGTTGATATCCAAAAGAACACATTCTGGCTCTTTACGACTGAGGAGATATTTGAGGTTGTTCCGCATAAAGAGGACAGGAATATATGGAAAATCTTGATGGAGACGCAGCAATTTGAATCGGCTCTTCTGCAAGCGGAGTCGCGGCCGCAAAAAGAAATCGTTGCCGCGGCATACGGAGACCACATCTCAACGAAAGGGCGTTGGGATGAGGCCGCAGCGCTCTACGGACGGAGCAACAAGCCGTTTGAAGAAGTCGCCCTCAAGCTTATTGATAACAACCAACCCGATGCCCTGCGCATATTTCTGTTGACCAAGTTAGCCATGACCAAAAAGTCTGCGATTATGCAACGCATCATGATTGCAAGCTGGCTTGTTGAGATCTTCATGGCGAAGTTGAATTCACTCGAAGATACGATTTCTACTCACGCGGAGTTGTCGGAACGCCTAAGCCCCGCTGAGTCACAAAAGTTGTTGGGCTCTGTTAAAAAAGAATACCAGGACTTCGTTACTAAATATAAGAACGACTTGGACCGCAAGACGGCGTATGATGTGATTAGCAGCCATGGCAGAGAAGAGGAGCTACTCTTCTTTGCCAATACTGTAAATGACTATAACTACGTGCTGTCATATTGGGTCCAGCGTGAAAGATGGAGCGATGCGCTAAGTGTCTTGAAAAGACAAGCGGATCATGAGGTTTTCTATCGATATAGTACAGTACTCCTCACACATGTCCCGCAAGAAACAGTTGATATTTTGATGAGACACGGAGATTTGAATCCACGGAGGCTTATCCCTGCCTTGCTGGAATACAACCGCAACTCATATGGCGAGGCTCTGTCGCAGAACCAAGCTCTGAGGTATCTAAACTATGTAGTGTATCAGCTGAACTCCAAGGATGCTGCGATTCACAACACATTGGTATCAATATATGCGTCCGATCCGTCAAAAGATGAATCAAGTCTACTGTCTTATCTTGAAGCTCAAGGAGACGAACCGAGGTACGACGCCGACTTTGCGCTACGGCAGTGCATACACCACCACCGAACACTATCGTGTGTTCACATATACACCAGCATGGAGCAGTACCTTCAGGCTGTTGATCTTGCGTTGTCTCATAATGAAGTTGAACTAGCCGCAGTCATTGCAGACCGGCCAATGTCAAATCCTTCATTGCGCAAGAGGCTCTGGCTCGCAGTGGCAAGGAAAGTCATTTCCAAATCTGACGGCATCAAAGCAGCAATTGAGTTCCTCAAGCGCTGCGATATGTTGAAAATTGAAGACCTGATACCTTTCTTCCCTGACTTTGTCGTCATTGACGATTTTAAAGAAGAGATTTGTGAGGCACTTGAAGATTATAGTCGGAATATTGATAATCTGAAGAAAGAGATGGATGAGTCTTCCCAGACTGCGACGAATATTAAACTGGATATTGCTGCTCTAGATCACCGATACGCGATTGTGGAGCCCGGCGAGAAATGCTATGTATGCGGGCTCCCATTGCTGAGCAGGCAGTTTTTCGTCTTCCCATGCCAACACGCCTTTCATTCGGATTGCATGGGTCGCAAGGTCCTGGAACAAGCTGGTGTGGCCAAGTCGAACAGGATCAAGGAACTTCAGGTGCAAATACATAAAGGTCTAGTGAGTGGATCACAGCGCGAGGCATTTGTTGCTGAGCTGGATTCCCTGGTTGCATCAGCATGGTAAGCATTTTGCAGTCCCCCGAAATCGAATTGCTGGGGATCTTCTTTTACTGATTTATCTTAGTATCTTGTGCAGTGACTTTGCCATCAAGAGGATAGACGAGCCATTCATAACACGAGATGACAATCCGGACGAATGGGCTCTGTGAAAATCTAGGCAATGACAAAATCATGTATTTGACACGGGAGTTATAGAACTATAGATACCCACACCCCTTGACCACCTATTAATTTAGTGTCTTGCACTTTTGTATGGCCATATGTCTGCTTGTCTTATCAATGGGAGTTGGTGGCTCTTTTTGGAGTCTCATTGTAACTGTCTGATCCAGCTTATAAACAAACAGTCTCAGTCATCCGTGATCGCGTGAGCATTAAAATTGATACGATAACGCCGTATAGGCCGAGAACTTCTGCGAAGATTAATATGAGTACCATTCCTACATATAGGCGGGGCTGTTGAGTGCTCGCACGAACTAAAAAGCAAGTTAGTAATGAACTAGAAATATTTTTATACATATTTTAATTTTCACGATGCTGAATTGTGGCTAGGATAGGGAGGTGCGTGTTATATAGTTACCTCCAGCGTCTCCCACAATGCCAATTGCGAAGCCGGCGGCCATACCGCATAATCCGACGGCTAGCCCAGCGCCTAGTTGCAGGAAGGCAGTGTAGATGGGCATTTTCTCAGTAAGGTTCCCGGAGATGATGACGCTAGCGACGAGGCCGTAGATGGAGAGGATTTGGGCCATGATTGCGCAGAGGCTTTGGATATTGTGTTAGAGTATTTACATTTGCGGTCTTTCTTACACGTATTCTAGGGAGCTTCTTCTTTCATTTGGGGGGCACAAACGTGTTTTGCATGAGCCGTTCTGGGCGGAGGACCCCAGATGCAAAGATTGCGCCGGCGGATTTAGCAGTGCCGTAGGAGGCACCAAAGGTGGTGAGAACGATGGAGCAAGTACAGCCTAGGGCTCCGAAGAAG
Organism: Sphaerostilbella broomeana; assembly: GCA_930272545.1. Classification (NCBI taxonomy): domain Eukaryota; kingdom Fungi; phylum Ascomycota; class Sordariomycetes; order Hypocreales; family Hypocreaceae; genus Sphaerostilbella; species Sphaerostilbella broomeana. The sequence goes on along the minus strand of CAKNET010000078.1, from coordinate 38,482 downwards.
GACTGAGAGGTATTGGTTAGATGGGAGTGGATGGATTGTGGTTTGGGAGGACGAACAGAGTAGATGGGACTGAAGGGGGGAATATGGACGTTAGTGTCGGTAGGTATTGGATTGTTTGCAATATGGAGAGGGAGACGTGCCAGCGGTACATGCTTGAGAGGAGGTCGGTTTCTGTGATTTCCATGGTGGACGCTATTGCTGTTGTTGTGTTCTAAGGGTATAGTAGAGTTGGGAGTTGTGTTTTGATGACTTTGATATATATGGCGATGAAGATTGGATCTATTACCGGCTTTAAGTATAGGTATGAGACCACAATAATATATAACACGTTAAAAAGAGTTAAATGGATCATAAACGGCCAAGACTTTCATGCTGGTTTTGCCTACGCCAAGGAACCTCTGCCCTTGAATTTGTGTCCATGTAGTGATGCTACATTTTGTCCCTTCGCGTCGCTTACATTAGCGGTATCTTTACTTTCGTATTTCGTATCCATACACATACTGCACGATATGCCGTACTCAATAATTGCTGCCTAAGTAAGCCATGTGTTTTCAGCTGATATCCTCTGGCTGCGGATATTTATTTGAGTAGCTGGCGTGGTGACGTATGCTGGTGGTGGCTGCGACAAGGCAGCCGTATTTGCGACTGGATAACTGGTTTGGAGGATCGACTGCCTTGAGCTGGAACACTACCTGAAAGAACGACTTGCTTTACTAGGATGATTTTTATGAGAGAGATGATGGTTTATTGTCTATGGGTGTTTTGAGCTGTCTTGTTGAAATGATGGAATGGTAATTCTCTTATGTATGTGAGCGCGGCGCGCGTTAGGCTTAGATATTTGTATATTGGCGCAGCAACTCACCAAATGTTAGGGCGCTCAAATACCGGAGCAAGATTTGACCTGTACAAGATGCTCCCGACGAAATGGATGTATATTAACATATAGGGCTTGGAAAGAAGGAAATTGAGGCACCAAGTAAGAAAACCAATGATTGGAAAAGAGTAGACTTGCGCTTAGATATGGCATAAATGAGAGCTTTAAGATGTTGGTTTACATTGCTGTATTATTAACAAAACGTCTGCTGGAAAATATATAATAGTAAAGGAGAGCAAGCCTGGTAAGCTATTATGCAAAGATCAAAGAGCGTCAATCATCTGTCCATATTAGAATGGTTCTGTGGCCGCTGGGAGTTGTACTTGTATGATTCAATACCGTGAACTTTCTCTATGAGGACTGCAAGCAAACTCATCGTATCTCTAATGTAATTCTAATGTAATTGACTCGACTAGCAGAATAAAATTCAGTGGTACCGTTCTGATTTCTTCAAATAAGTTGTTTGACTTTGATTGCTCATTCTATGTTGCAATTTCTGTGCTTTGGGCAGTACATTATGGAGGACTGACTGATGAAGCTTGATGAATTTATTGGAGAAAGCACGTCTGCAGTTTCCTTCTTTTCACATGTATGGAAAGACAGTAAATAGGTTGCTTGAGGCGTTTCATGAAACATATCGACAGAATGGTAATGGTGCGTCAAGTAGCCTACGTAGATTAACATGTACTACTTAGCGAAGCATTAAGAAGGCTACCTTTATTGTACGTCTTTACGTACTGAATATTTAGACTTTAGTGACTATATCTGGAGATTAATAGTGTTCAGATCTATCATTGACTCAACATCGCATCAGAAAACCTTGACTGGCGGAGATACCCGGGCTCGGAGGGGGCAACACACGACGGAGCTGGATGTGCCTAGTATTTATTCTAGCTGCGCCGCCTGACCTACCTTTTGGTTTGCTTCCTCTGAAAACACTCGTCCAGGGCTAATGCTGAACAAGATGATTGTGAGTCAGCATCATTTCTTCGTAACAGCCCGGATTTCCATTACGACAACGGCCATTCAAGCACTGAGTTGTCTGTGGCCGTTAAACATGATATAAATGCTCTAGGAACCTACTCAGGACGAGCGCGGATACGTTGCAGATGCGGGAAGAAAAATCTTCTGTGAATACTTTGGCTTCTATCCTACATGCCTACACAAGCCTTTTCCACCTCTTTAGATAGTCACCTAGTAGGAGGTAAGTAAGTGCTCACCGATGGCAAAAATACTAGAGTATTTTCATAGGCTTATAAGACACGAGTTATGAACAGCGTGGATGGTCCACTTCAAGAGACGAGCTTGCTCCCGAGACAAGACATCAGGCATTTCCTTGCGTCTAATGTCCTACAGATACCAATTGCAGTTTTTGTTATCGATCTTATTCACAAGGACAACCTAGCTATCAATATCTCACTAGACTCGTGAAAATGAAACCATCGAAGATGATCACCATTACAAACAATAACCCTATTCCGCCAACGCCTCATATTAACTCACGATTCCACAACCTCTATATAGCACATCATATTGAGAAACCGCACCATTTAAATTCAACATAAATGGCGATTGAATAATTTCAAAGTTGAAATCTGCTCCCGACCGAATGAATCCTCGGAATTGGTCCAAAGCAGCCGCCTCGTGGCAAATGGTGTAGGCTGGGTAGTTGTCTATACCCCATTCCCAAAGCCGATGATGAAGACAAGTTTGGTTTCCAAGAGAAGCCGACTTTCTGAGGCAGCAGCATTCGTTCCTAAAAGAAAAGAAAAAAGAGGTGTCAGCCAATGGCTGATATTGTGGGCATCTCCCCTCATTCAAAGTTTGTCATCTTCATAGCCCGCAGGCTCAGAAAAATTCGTACAAAGTTATCTAATCATTGGGGGTCCTCACCTTGAGAAAACTGATATTATGGGCAGCTCGTCTCGTATGAAGCCGCGAATCTTTCTCTCCAGGCTTAGAAAGTCGAAATGTGTCTAAGCCAGTGATGACACTCTCGCGCCTAGAGCAAGAGTGATTACAGGCTGTTGCTTGCTTATTGAGTCTGAGGCAGAAAAGAACATGAAGAAAGAATTTCCCGAGTAGCTAAACATACTTATTGAAGATGTGAAGTTGTGTCCGAGAAGTTGCGAGCATCGTTCTCATCGTGGATGTTTTTGTTTATGGTCGGCGTGTTAGTCCACATCTTTCACTTCTCAATGATCGCTCTGGAATGGGCAGTCGGCGTAGGGAAGCGGGAAAGATGTGACAAGGGAAATTTAGGATGAGTAGATTTGAGGCTCTCGGTTTTAGACCACGCAACTCCCCATCACAGAAATTATTTGACAGGTGCATTGAAGATATTGATAAAACGAGAAACAGCTACACGATGAAGCGATGCTGCGCGAGGAATCAATGGCAAGATGACATGATGAGCTGCTCGCGACTGGGCAGCTACTTATTATATCCTTCCGCGTAGGAAATTGTAAAGTACACCTTATTAGAGATGATAGTCAATCGGAAATTATATGTAAGCACGAACAATTAATTGTAAAACGGTGTGAAATGTTAAAGTCGTGGACTCTAGTAGGGAAAGCTGGGCATTGAATCTATAGAATGGCTAGTGGACAAGGAAGGCAGAGTCTTTGGGTTAAGTTGGACAGTCTGAATGCTCTCTCTGCGTGCTTGAGACTAAAGCAAGACCGATTTACAATGGTTATAGCTCTTTTGCACGTCCTGATATAAGATTGGTAGGTCCATGTTGCTGAATTGTACTTTCCTGGATATGATTGATAGGCAGGACCTCCCAGTGTTGACCAAAGTGCAGATGCTTCGAGTTTTTTACCACACAATAGTAAGTGGCAACAGCACTGCAACCCGTTCAACTCCGAAGGCATTGCCGTTAATTCTCAGATCGTTTAATAAGCGAATGATCATGCTACGTTTTAATGGCGGAATCATTTGTTGTCTTACACTTCTATGTTAAGACTCCCCTCTCGTTTCTAGCAGCAGCACAAAAGTTAAGAATAGTTTGATGGCTCTATCAAAAGATTTGTTCCTCAGCACTTCAAATTCGTATTAAAAACTGTTCGAAAAAATGCCAAGTGACAAAGCGGAGGCAATTCCTGACGCAAAAAAAAAAGTATTCTGTACCCTGCATCTACGATTTGACTTTAGCTGCCGAGTTGTTGAGGCGAATAGCTACTCTAACTAAAACACTGGCATTGAAAAGACTAAGCATGTGTTGGAATCCCTTATTTGCTTAAAAAGTGATCTTTCGTTCTTCATGAAGTGTTGTTGTTTGCCACGCGCCTAACTGCTTGTTATAGGTTACATTCTTAAGCTGAATTGGCATGGGTTTTTGGCATCAACATTCTCTTCGATTATGGCAGCCATTTCATCTTTTCGCCTAACTGCCCGCATGGCCGAACCCCTCAGTTCTACTTTGATCACCAATGAGGATAGAGTGGCTGCCGCCATGGGATCCTATTATTAGACCCAATACCGCAACCTACTCTTGTTTGTTTGAAGATGGGTGGTAGGAAAGCGGGCTGTAGGATCGTCCCGCTCATTTCCTACATGGCGTATGACCAACAAAAAGAAGTACATCGTTGCGCCTAACCGCCAGATGATGGCTGTTCCCATGACTCTGTTACGGATGTGCTGTTTTGGGGTCTAAGCAACTTCTTAATCCTTTCCTCTTAAAAGATAGCATTGGGGTAGTATATGCCTGAACTATTGCACGGGTTACGGCAGAGAGACTCGGTGTACATAACGCCTGGATGACCAACAGGATCCATGTTGCATTGACTGGCGGTCCAGCCTTGTCCGCAAGGCTCTAATGGCGAGCTGCCGACTCTTTCGAAGTAGTGTTCATTCGCTAACATCTGCACCCGCCTGTGTGTTCAAGGATGGGTTCGGCGCTTACTGCGAGAGGCTGACGGTGCACAGTGGTAGAAAGCAGCCAATTGATTCACGACTGCTACGAAATAATCATCTCCGCTTGTCGTCAATCTCGTCCGTCGTCTTCTTATCGTCATGACCAGCTCATCACGACCAGGTGCGCAATTTCTTTTATATTGTGTAGACCTCAACTCAACCCCACGTTTTCCGCTTAATGTTCCGATTTAGCCAAGAGCTATACTCTGATCAATCCGATATTTATCAGAAAGCGTGTCGAGGATGAAATTCTTCTCCTTCCGCGATAAGCATGAAGTAGCGGAAGAAGATGAATTGAATCAAACGCAAACACCAAAAAAAGTACAGTGGTTTTCTGAGCATCCTCTGGCTTATATGGAAACTGACTATAGTGCTAAAAAAAGCGATCCACGGGCAACAAGTTTCTCAAGGCAATATTGCGATCACAGTCGCCTCAATCCCCTGGTGACCACACAAAAAGCACCAGTGGTGAGGCTATTGCAACCAACAAAGCATCTGTACCTAAAAAATCTGCCGAGGATTCTCTTGGCGTGTCTGTTAAACTAGATAGCAAAGACGCTGACTCGGGTAGCTATGGAAGGCAGGTGCGTTATTCGAGATCCTTTTGACTTAAACTTAAGCCATCTAGTATCCCAGGAGTTGAACTTAACATATAATGTCTACTTAGCAGGCAGCTGAAAATCAGAATCACGAGGAGGAGGGAAACAATACCACAGCAGTTGAGAATAGTCACCATGATGATGCAATCACCGACAACAGTGATTCAGAGGCGATCTTGTCGGACGTATCAACGTCTGCTTACCATAAAGCTTGGTCGTTGCTGGACGAGGACAAACGAAAGGACTTGACAGGAAAAACAGGGATGAAGGAACTTTTTGCGCAGCTGAATAAAACTGACCAGGAAGACCGTGACCGATCTTTCCTCAGGAAAGGGCTGATGACGTTGGCTCCTTATCTAGAGCGTCTTCGCATTACCATCGACATCGTGAACCCATTTACCAGCGTAGATCCAATTGCATCCACTGCAGTTGGACTTGTTAAAGGTGTCGTATCGGTACGTCAGGCTATCTATTCCGGTTTTCACTTGTGTCTGGTTTGAGCCAGTTAAACCCCATCTTGCCTCAATGAACTCAAAACTGATAGTCTGGGGATCATAGATTGCAATTGCTATTTGTGGTGCTGCTAACGATCTAACGAGCCAGATCGGGTCATTTCTCGAGCGTATTCCTGCTATTGACCGGTGTAATGAGGTGGTAAAGGACAATGGTCGAATGACGGATATATATAATGTAGGTCGTGATAGGACCTATTGAACCTGCTGCTGACTCTTGCAGATACTGATTAAGCTATATGGGGACCTTTTGCAATTTTACCTCGAAACTATCGCCATTTTCAAGAAGTCAAGCTTCATCGTGAGTGTGGCTTTAAATATGCTAAAGCCAAAGCTCTCTGGAATCATTTCTTCATTCAATTCAAACGCCGATATTCTGTCTAAACTGTTAGAGTCTGAAGTATTTGCTACTGTTCTGGAAATCAAAGATGAACAAGTAGAAACATTGAGTATGCGATAACTTTATTATCTATGCTGCGACTTCACGCTGACATATTCTGGGTAGTCCGTGACACACTTGACAGCCACAGAGAACTTGAAACCGCTTATCATAATGAATTGAAACGACGAGCGGATGAAGCATGTAGCTGGATAGCAATTGATGAAGCCTTCACTTTCTGGATACTAAACTCCCGTGAATCACATCTCTTGGTCATGTTCGGGGATATGGGTTCTGGCAAAACAATGACTACGTCTTACGTTGTGGACCATCTATCACAGCACCATCATGCCGTGTGCGCCTATTACTGCAAAGACGACCAAGAAACGACAAAGCTTGGAAATATTTATCGCAGCCTCATATGGCAGCTTCTCACCCGGAAGCCTGAGCTTAGAGCTCATTTCTTCTCATGGTACCAAAAGGCGAAACCTCAATGTCAGGTAAACCCAACGCAATCTGACGATAAATTGGCTGAATTCTTCAAGGAAGTTGTCACTGCTTCCAAAGACTGGATCTTCATTGTTTTGGATGGCCTAGATGAATGCAAGCGCAAATCTCGGAAGGACTTGCTCATCCTCTTTCGTGCACTTTTCGAACAACAAGCTCGACTTAAAGTTTTTATTTCTTCCAGATATAGCAATGAAATCACTTCAGTTTTGCCACAAGATTTTACTCAAATCGAGCTAAGGTCATCTATCGAAAGAGATACCATCATTGCCAAATTTCTCGCTAGCGAAGTCGATATCTCTGACCACATTCGCGAAGAAACCGTAAATCAGCTGTCTGAAAGGGCCAACGGCTCCGCTATTTGGATACGAATCGCTCTAGAATACATCAAAGACAGTTATGTGGAGGCTGAGGGCGCATTGAAGGAAGCCCTTGAAAGTCTTCCCTCGTCTACTGGCCTCACGGAACTATATTGGTCACTGTTCCAAAAGAAAATCGGCAAGGGGATGCCAAAGAACAGGAATCGATTACAGCGTGCTTTGGAGACTCTCGCCATTGCCCAACGACCTTTAACTCTGGAAGAGCTCTCTCTTGCTATTTCCATCGAGATAGAAGACATTGGGCCTGCAACTTTGCATGAGCTCGAGGTTGTTGCCTCTTCTGTGAATTTACTGGATCTTATTCGCCCATTTGTCAGCACTATACGACTAGAAGATGGAACACGCATTCAACTGCGTCTTGTCCACCAATCTCTCAAAGAGCTGATAATGCAAGCTCCGCCATCGAGCTGGCGTTCGGTTGGGACTTTGGACTGGAATGACATGGCTACCGAGCGTAGGGGGGAGTTGGACGGATTGCTTCTTAAACGTTGCATGAAGTATCTTCTATTCGATGAATGTGGTACGAATAGTGTTTTCCCAGTTTCCAAATATGGGCGTATTGAATTCGAACTTTTTGCTATAAACATGCCGTTTGACGATGACGACGATGTTGGTAGTTCGTCTGAACAGGGAGCGCCAGAAACCTCAACCAACTTCAACCCTTCCGAAACTGGTCTTGGTGCCTTTTTTACCTATGCTGCGTTGTACTGGACGGTGCATTTTCATGATGCATCGCAGAAACTGCTGCCAACCCCAACGCAATTAATTAGTTTATGTAGGAGAGGCTCTCAACGTCTAGAGAACTGGGTGGAACAGTGGAAGCGACCGACCTGCTCCTTTTCATCAGCAAAACCCGATTTTGACTTCAGATTTCTAGATCCTCTGATCGTGTCGGCACGTTTTAATCTTGAATCTTCTGTAGCTGACATTTTCAAATGCAATCTTGATACTGCAGACTTCCTTCCTAACACCGACTGGATGTCTCTTAATTATCTAATTCGGGATGACCGTGTGCCAATCATCAAGAAGCTTCTTCAGGACGCTGCTCTTAGACCGAAACTACAGATATATTATGAATCGATGCTCGTCAGCATTGTGCGGGGATGGTCGAACCGTCAACAATGGCAGCTTGGCAGATCCGGAACACAATGGGATGATGTATTCGATATTCTCATTCAAGAATTGCGCAGTGATCTTCTTGAAAGCGGGAATCAGATTCTATGTCATGCAGCTCGAAACGGGTGTATTTTGCTGGCTAAGAAACTATTCGAAGCTGCTCGAGAGGAACTAGACTTGAGAAGAGCAATCTTAGCACCACAGGAAGAGAAAGGAGCCTACATATACCAACACCAGTCAATCGGACTGGCTGCATTCGAGGGTCACATAGACATGGTCGATTTTCTATGCCAGCAACCCGGGATAGCGCCTCATCTCCACTACAAAAATAAACGAGGAAGAACCGTGTATCACCAAGCGACACGGCGTGCACGTACCGCGATGTTTGAGATTCTCATACAGCATTGGCCAGAGGGGATCAACATTGTGGACGACAACAATGACACTGCACTAAACCTCATAGCATTCGACACTTCTTGGAGTGATGCTACTGCAGCAGAAATTATTAGCACTCTCGTATCCAAGGGCAAAGCTGACGCGGTCGGCTTGACCGACGAGCCTGCCTATAAACCCCTTTTCACGGCCATCAGAAGCGGATGTATTGCTGTGTGTAGAGTACTTATTGTTGAAGGCTCGGCTGATGTATATTGTGCTGTTGGGGTTGATGAAGATACTCAAACGCCGTATCTGAAGGAAGGGCTCACCAATCAGAGGAACATGCTGATGGAATTGTGTACTTTACTGCCTCTTGCTGTGTCGACTGAATACCTGTTTCGATAGGTGAATGTATGGGGTGGCTTCATAGAGTAAGGCTAGTGGTTTATTGGCGTGCTGTTTTCCGTTCGCATGGGACGTCTTCGGGCTGTTGATAAAACACATTTACTGTCTTAATCTAAAGTTTTTATAGTATTAATAAATCATAAGAAGGTGATGTGGTGTTATCATGTTATTTGGAAATAGAATCGACGGGCTCGCATACTATTTGAGACGTAGGAAGAGTTACGAATCTGCTGGCGTAGGGCCCCAAGGGCGAATTTGACGTCGAAAATCTCTTCGTGAAAGACTGATCTTCCGGCCGTTTCTGCATCTTTTGCCGTCTATTGATAAATGCCAAGTCATCTACATCCAACACAATGTTATATACATGTACATAGGTTAACAGTACCTTGAAGTACAAGCTGTAGCGAATAACAGTAGTGGGGGAAATCGCCACATAATCCCAGTCGTCAGTCACCTTGTCTTCACATTTAAGTATATTTACTACGGACTTCCTCCAGGCTTTTTCTTAATCACAAAACCGTAATAGTCAAAAGCTCCCTTATCTCCTAGGACCTGCAGGTCAAGATCCCATAACCCATCTGTATTTAAGAGAGGCTGCATAAAATGCGGTTGGCGAAATGTGACATATAGAAACATTCCCTCGTCTTTCAGCGTTCGATGAACCTAAGTCGCGTTAGAAGGCTTGCTATGTGTGCTTATTTAAGAAAAAAGTATTCTTACCTCTTTGAGATACTTGCCTGCATTTGCCTTGACCTCTTCTGGTGGGCTCCAGGGGCTACCATAAATCATGGCATCAAGTGTGCCCTTGTCAAACGCAACATCAATGGACTTGTCGGGGAAGCCAGCCAGGTTGCGCACATCCAGGTGTATCCATTCAATTCCTTCGATGTTGGCATGGCGCTCAGCCATGAGTTCAACGACAGTAATGGAGAAATCGATGCATAGCTGCCGTTTGTAGCCACGGGCTGCCAACTCATCAGGAACAGTCTGTGTGATTGACTTAGTGACAGTTTTTTTTTTTAATTTTCAACTAGCTTAGGGACATGTAAATACGGACACTATCTCCGGACCCAAGATGCATAATCAGCGGATTATCCTCAGCTTTGAAGCCATCCCTGTGGAACAGATTGTTCTGGAAGAACGGCTCTAGATCACTAAAGGTGCGGAACCACTCGTGCGTCGGCTCCTCCCCATTTGACTGGGCGTAACGCTTATCCCAGTAGCCAGGGGTAGAGAGGGCCTGGTCTTCTTCGATAGTCATTGAAAAATGAAGCCTTTGCGTTGAGTGTGGAATTTGGGAGGTTTTTCAACGCAGCTAATCTCATCTGGTTTAGAGGTAGAATTTGATTGACTCTTGGGTGCCAGCTACTATGGTGTTCTAGTCACGTGATCTTTCTACCTAAGAATATGATGCCCCCATTACACATACATAAATCGCGTCGGGACCTCGTATAACCTTCCCTGTTTAGGTTATGAAAAATAGGATGTCTAAGTGAACACCAAGACAATTAAAGACAAGTTGTTTTTAGTGAGTAGCGATGAACTGAGGCGACGAGCATTCTTATATTCGCTTGTAGTATATATATATATAATAACTAATTCATACCGCCCGACCATTCTCATCCATTCGATCTCCCTGGTACATCTATCTTGAAATGCTTCATCAAGACTTTATTACCCAATCTCTCAACCTTCATCATCATTTGCCTCTCTTGGCGCTTTGCCATGTCTAGCTGCTTCTTTCTGGTGGCGAGCACAGATCTTTGTTCCGCTATGGACAGGTGCATGAGTCCTCTCTGATCATTGGCGCTTAATTGCGATAGTTGAACTGTGAGAGCATTGGATTTTTTATCCAACCGTGTTAGTGATGTGGATGAGCCTGCAGTCGACGATGGGTCTTCTTCATTCGGAGATCCCAAGACTTGCGTTGATGTTGCTTGATTGCGGCGTAATGAGTGTGGTAGCCTAGTCGTCTGTTGAAGATGTGACCTGTGTGTGAGGATTTTTCCAGAAGATAAGCGGAGTGAGGCTTCGTCTGGTTGCATCAGCTCCTCCACCTTTGACTCCAAAATTGAAGAATCGTAAAAATCTGCGACCTCGCCGTTGGTGTCAAACCGGCAATGACCTTTGCCAAGCATATGCTGCTGTACGGCCTCCAAAGTGCTGCGACGGGAACCACAGAGGATGCATTCATGATATCTGTGAATGACAAATTGTAAATACCAAATCAACGTCTCGATATCGACTTGCAAAGAATTTTGATAGGGGACGATAAAGCTGTGCGCTGTGGACATGTGCATGGAATTTGCGTTGAATGAGGCTGAAAGAAGCCCGCAGAAGAGACATTGTTCTGCCAGAAAATTGTCAGTTTGGCCTGCATCTTCAACTGAGTCCTCTTCTAGCATGAAATCCGAGTCAGATTCGGACTGGCTATTCGAATCGTCTCCAGCACCCTTGGATAGGATGGGGAGAGCCGAAACTACTGTGCCTGGTTCTGCTATACGACATCGTAGTTTGTATATGCTGTGAGGGTGGTATTAGAATTATCATTGCATGAAAATGAGATTGGATGTCGGAGTTGTATCGGCATACTGAGATTCATCTTTAGCATGGAGTCTTTGCGCTTGAGCACTTTCAAGCTGAATCTGGCAAGTGCTGCAAAAGAAAGTAGCGTGTTGTTGGCTCATCGTATCAATGAAGGCGGAAGGATTGCTGCTGCTCTGATCTATAACGGCTATCATTTGTGTTTGAAGATACGCAACATAAGAAACAGCAATAACCTGGCAATTCCACCCATTATAAGCCTTTGGCTATTACATGGCTCTTAGTTATTACACGGATAGTTAGACATGCATAGCTAGTTCGGTTTGTAAGACTCATCCAACGTTCAATGGTGCATAATCCCCACATACATATGACTCTTCCAAGTTCGATACATGTACGTTGCTGCAGGTGGCTTAGAGCTTCAAGTCTGTGACTCTTTGTCTCTGATGGCTCCACAAGAGTCTTTTTACTATTGACATCCAAGAACGCATGTTTCTACGGCTTTTATATTGTGACGGCGTTCATGGTTCTATGTAACCCTAGAGTGTGATAATTGCCCTTACTAGTTGCCAGCGTTCCTAATAACCAGAAGAGGCCCTTGACGCCAGGCTGGACTGGGCCCCGCAGTTGCCAACTCCCGAAGGTATAGACGCTGTAATTACAGCACTGGCACCCTGTAACCTTCAAAACAACCGCTCGAGCAAGCTTCTGGAGGAATTGATCCATGGGTCTATGGATGGAGCCCTGCCGCTGGCTTTATTAAAGGCTTTCAAAATGTTTCTAGAAATACTGGGGGTAAGAGCTTAGACTTTATCTTAGGCCTGAAAGAAGGGATCTTACATGATCTAAGCGAATATAGTAAATTTCTTGGGGAATTGGCAACGCTAAGAGGTTCTCAGCGCATTCCTAGAATACATATAGATAGCTTCAGGGCTAGTAATTGCATTGATATTCATCATCACAACGGTTTCATCAGTTTGATGGAACCAATTCTAGCACTACGCCGGTTTTATTTCTTAATATCTCGTCTATAACCTACTCTATATACAGGGTTGTATTCAAGCATTTATATCTAGTTGTTATTCCATGTGGATAACCCTGTTCTGCAGCATCTCATTCCATACTCTCATATAGAGACTTAAACAACGAATTGGGCGTGGCAAGAAGTTCCTGTGGATTGCCATTCTCTATAACCCTGCCCTGATCAAGCAGTAAAACTCGATCAAAGTCTAATATTGTCTGCAGCTTGTGAGCAATGGCAATAATGGTACAGTCGCCAAATTTATTGCGAATAACACGTTGCAGTACACCATCGGTGTCAGAGTCGATGCTAATAAAAGTGTTAGTGATCCGGTTCCCCCCAAAATATCACTACCAACTCTTCGTCTTCGTTTTTAAAGAGTAACAAGGTACTCACCTGCTCGTTGCCTCATCCATGATGATAATTTTGCTGGGTCTCACAATAGCTCTTGCGAGGCAGAATAGTTGTTGCTCTCCATGAGAGAGAAGTTTTTCAGTTATCTCAGCGTCGAGCCCGCCGCGAGCCTCAATTACATCCCAGAGCTGCACAGCTTGCAAGGCATCGATGATGGAGGCATCGCTTGAAACGTGTAGTGGATCGACATTTTCGCGAACGTTACTGGCCAAGAAAAACGGTTCCTGTGGCAGCGTGTTGAGTCGCTCTCGTACTTCCTGTTGCAGGATTGTGCTGATATCGACGCCATCGATAATGATACTACCTTCATTGAGCTCAAGCATACACAACAGTGTTGAAACAAGAGATGATTTGCCACTGTTAAAGTCAGTATGAAGTTGATTGATAGATATTGTGACGAGCCTACCTGCCAGTTCGACCACAGATGGCAACCTTTTCGCCTGGCTGAATGGAGATATTTATGTTTTTAAGGACAGAACCGAGAGACTGCTGGTAGCTTGCTGATACATTCTTGAATACTACAGCGCCTTCCTTAGGCCAGTCTCCAACTGGCTCGGTTTCTCGGTCATCTGAGTCCTCGGGTTCAGTGCTTTCCACGTACGATCTGATGCGAGCAATTGCACCAATAACAGTCTCTAGCTTTGTCCATTGTGTGACAAGACCTTGAAGTGTAGAACTAAAGTCAATCACACTGAATAACGCTACACCCAAGAAATTGGTAGTTCCACTAGGGATATTAGTTGCGATTGCAACGAGGACAATGGCGAGACCAGCCACCATCAAGTCTAAGACTAGGCTCAGCCACTGCTGTATAGACTTGAGGAGATAGAAGGGCTTCTGTGAGGCATTGAGAATGTCATAGCTGCGCTCTATGTATTCCTGTGTCCACCCATATGCGCGGATAGAAGAAATGCCGCGGCCAGCTTCTAAAAACTGGGAGAAGAGAGGTGCGTTGGCTTCAATGTCGAGGAATCGAAGCTGACGGGAGGTCCTTAGGTAGACGAGCTGGATTAAATATACGACCCCTATGCAAAATGGAATGGTAGCAGCAATATAGCCTGAACCAACGCACACTAGTACACCGGAAATGATGACGATAAGTAAGTCGATGATGGTTGGTTCGAGGGTGTGTGGCAAGCCGTTGTCAACTAGCTCGAGGTCTTGACTGAATCTGACGAGACATTGTCAGCGTCATGATAGCTTCGTAGATGAGGTCTAGCACATACCTATTCGTGGTATGTCCAACAGCAGTTGATGTGAGAAAAGATATTTTAGCACTAAAAAGAGGGCGTATTAGCCAGAAAAGAAAAGAAAAGAAAAATACCACACAGGGTGTTTGAACCAACCGCATCGTCGTCCTCAGCAACAGGTCGTGGAACTTTCGAGATGTGTTGGGAATAAGAACCAAGTTCAGAACCCTGTTTATTTTGGTCAACTCTGAGTGAATCGAAGCTTCGTAAAACGTACCAATCTGATGCTGAGGTGGTTATAACTGCTACAAATGCTAGTCCAGCGTAGATGCCTAGCCAGTACCCAATATCGTCGTTCGGATGAATGGCGTTGGCGTTTGTCCACCATTGCAACCAGACAGCTTCAAAATGTCAATCCAAATCTAGAGATGGATGAAAAATATGAAGCAACTCACATGGAAACATGTAGAAAGATACGCATGTCGCGCAAGAAATCAAGTATATGGTGAAAGTCCACTTGCCAACCACACACATATAGTACCAATAGATCGTTACGTCTCCTGTTCGTCGGGCATTATCAGGTTCCAAATCTTCGTCTAGGATACCGAATTCCTGTAAAGCGTCTTTAACGGCCTCGATATTTGTTTCATTGCTTGGAGCTTGACCAGCTAGTCGTTTAACGTAATCGCTGGAGGCTGAGACGGATTCCAGCGTGCCTTGATCAGCAATCGTGCCGTTCTTATTCAGGACAACCACGTAATCGGCAAAGTGCAAATGTTTCGCTTTGGTGGTTAGTCAAACATAAATGAATTTTCTGACAGTCCATATTTTACCTGAATTGGTTGCTAGAACTACTGTAGACTTTAGCTGTTTGAACAAGCCAGCTTTGCTGAATACTTGGTCGAGGATCTTCTTCTCTGTAGTGCGGTCAACTCCCGAAAGTACGTCATCTAGTATAATCAGTGGATTTCTAGAATAAACAGCACGAGCTAGCGACTGTATTTCATGTTAGCTGAAGCTAAGTCCACATGACTTGGCCAACTTACTACGCGCATTTGCTGTCCACCGCTGAGACGAGAACCGCGGGTTCCCGTTTCCGTTTGGTCACCCTTCGCCAAATCGTCAAAGTCAGCAGATAGTGCACAAGCACGAACGACAGTATTATACCAAGCCTGGTCCCATGCCGACATACCCAGAATGTTGCTCTGAATGGTGCCCCAAGTGATCCACGGCGACTGCGGGCAAAAGGCTGAGGCAAAATATGATGTCTGAACATACCCTGAGGCCATGGACATTTCACCGAGTAGCAATTTGAGTAAAGTCGACTTGCCGCATCCCACAGGGCCGACAATCATGGTGGTCTTACCACGAGCGATGTTCAACGCAACATCCTTCAGCACGATACTGTCGGGCGAATATTGGACAGTCACCCCTTGGACAGAAATAGCTGTAGACTTAGCAGGCTCTGCTGAGGCCAAATTTTTTTTTGAATTGTGTTCTTGTATATGATTTATCGGCATTGATGTCGAGCTGTACGATAGTTGATCTGAGGAGTCGTCACTAGGAGGCAGCACCCTAGAATCCTCCCTCTCTTCAACTAACAAATAATCTTGGATACGATTGAACGAGGTGGCGAGAGTCTGGAGATCTTCAAAACAGCTGACAAGGTTATTTAGAGGCTCTTCCTGAAGCTGAAATAAGCTTAGTGCAGCAAAGGCGACGCCTTCGGTCAATGTCTCCGTGTTGTTAGTACGAGCAAGTAGAATATACATTCCGAAGCCGATTACTGGCATCAAGTTGGCAGACGCATAGTCTGAATATAGATCAGTCAAAGTTCATGATAATCCTAGATTTTCACATTACTTACATATTGCCAAATCAAGCATAGACATGATACGGTATTGACGAGAAGAGCGGATTTCAGATAGCCTGAGGGATGTTACCAGGGAAGATATCGTGTTGGTCAAGCCACTCATCCTAATGGCCTTCATGGCACCAAGAATTTTCGACGTAATGGCCAGGCGAACCTCGATTGCTTCGAGCCATGGCCCCTGAGCCTTACCTGCCGCAGCTGCGATTGGTATACCTATGACGAGACACACTATAATTTATCAGCTCGGAAGAAAAAGAAAGAAACAACGAGATATGTATAAAGGGTTCATTACAAATTGCATAAGCAGCAGGAGCTGATACAGACACTCCAAGAAGTCGATATAACAACCATATGGTCAAGGGAAACTCTATGATGCTCGTATAAATACCATGTATGATGTTAATGCTCATATCGATACGGTCGATGTCGGCGCTCATCAAGGTGATTGCATCGTCCTCATGTCCGCCTGTGGTGCTTAGTCGTAGAGTCTTGGTGAATATGAAGGTGATTAAACTACCACGAAACATTGTGGAAACTCGATTCGATGTGTGACGAGCGAGTGCCGAAGCCAGCTAGTGCAGGAATATTAGCTCTAGACACCTCGTACTCGGAGTCAGTCCAGGTAGCCGACATACCGCTTTCCCAATATGTACAATTGCATATGCCCCAGTTAGTCCATTGGCGATGCTTCTCTTATTAGGACCATCTGGCTCCGCAGTGAAATCGAGGACTCGTTGCAACAGAAATGGCTCCGTGAAGAGCAAGGCGGCATGAATAAGTTGAGGTATGACACTGCCCAATATGCCCCATTTGTAGTGGCGCATAAACGTCCATAGAAATGCATTTTTAGCAGACTTATCAGCTATAATCGCTATTTAGCAGTAGTACTTATGCAATATCACTGACTTTGACATACCCTTCTCCCACTTTTCAATAAGCGTCGTTGGCCGGGATGCGGATAAGAGGTCTTCTTCCAATGGCGTCAAAGTGTCGATTGTTAGTGTTGTCTGGAAACCCTTGAGGAATAGATCGTTTATCCAGATGAATAGAGCCCTGCTGTAAATTCCACTGGTAGATGCTGGTGCGGCATCTTGCCATTGCCAGAAGAGGAGGCTGCGCTTTTCGGTCACTTCGAAACAGAAGATCAGCAGTTTGACGAAGAAACTGACAACATAAATTCTGGCAACACTATACTGCCCGATGACATGAAACAATGTACGTAAGCGTGCCAAGTCTAGCAACAACGACAAGCCAAGATAGAGGGCTAGAGATGTCGAAGGTCGAATGGAGCGTGTGTGTTCAAGATAGGATGCGCAGAAGAGGATAATGAAGCCTCCGATAGTTATCACAACTGTCACCAAGGTCATCCTAGTTGTAGGTGTATCTGGATCGGCCCAAAGAGCAAGCAAGACAGCTTGGAGAGCAATGTAGACAGCATACGCTAACTAGGGACGGTAGTCATTAGCTTTGGGGAAGACAAAACAGCCACAAGTGAGAAAGACAATACCGTTTTCAGAAAAAAGAGCCATGATCTGCGCACTTTCTGCTCGGTGTTCCAAAGCGAATGAAAGCGAAAAAGCACACATAGAACTAGCAATAGTCAAAAAATACCCACTATAGAGAAGTAGTAGCAACTCACGCGCAAGGCCCAGCGGCAGAACCGTCAGTATACTTTCCTCGAAGAGGAGGGTAAAATCGAAGCCTCTGAGGCATGAGCTTGACACAATTGGCCCGAAGACATCCTCGACATCAATAGAACAAGAATCTGTGCCATTGGCCATTTTTGTTTGAGGTATGCGTTGCGAAGGAGAGCGAGAACACTATGTTATAAAATGCAGTGCAGAGCACATCAACGTCAGAGACCCTCGAACATGATAAAACAGATAGGAGAACGAAGCTACGGTCGTGAGAGGCGTTGATTCTATACTACTACAATGCCTCCCTCTACAATTAAAAACCCAGCAGCCTGCAGATCTAGATAACCATAGAGTCATAGTTTTGGGTTGCAATCGCCTCAGCCTTGTTCAGAAACGGGACAGGGTGATAATGTGTGACTCGTAGCTGCAGAATACTTGCGCTAAGGAGCAAATCCTACAAACGGCAGCACAAGCGGGATCTAGACGAGGATACCCTACAGGTGGTTGGACATGCGAAAAAAGTGACATTGTCTGCATGGAATAAAGACGATCTTATGGTTTAACATGATAACGGGTTTTTTCTTAAAACAATATTACATATTTCACAAATTTGCTATTTTTTAATTTGTAATATTTGAGTAAAATGGTAGGCAGATATTGATCACTTGGACTTGCAAACTTGGAGGGCCTAGCCACCAACGTTTCTATTTAGCAACTACCCTTGATTTTGCGTCTGTCTACCAAGGAATACGGATTTTCCCTATGTTCCGTAAAGCATGTCTCAGTACGCATAGCCTCATATTCTCAGACTCATGATTATGCCTTGCCGGAAAGCACCGTGTCTGACTTCTTCACCGCTTAACACATCAGTGACGGAGATTTGGCACCAAGCCTCCATCTCTGGAGTCCGCCAGCGTCGACCTGCCTGTCCCTAGTCCAGTGAATGTAAATCCTTTAAAGTACTGATAAACTCGGAATCAAACTGCTTCAACTTTACTCCATTCCTCTATGATGTTCTAAAGATTCCAGCAACTTTAGTGCGCCTCTTAATCGACCTCGATAGGCGGTTTTGAAGACAGTGGGGATAGGCGACGGAAGCGGGGGCGCCTCCGCCCCGCCTCCGCCATCATTGCCACCCACAAGCTGTGGTGCTGGAGATATTTCCTACCATTGTCCTGTATCGTGATTATTTTCTATACGCAGGATTGTAGTCCGAGCACTGCTAATGTAGTCATTGATCTATGTCTTCAAGGTACCAGATGATTAATTTATATCAAGAGTTGCAATATAATACAAGGTTGGAATTTAATACGAGGTTGTACCATATACTAACTGCGTGAGAGTGACCTTACATCGCCGATTAGCAATCCTGTGTCGACGACTTGCGATATTATTAGCGAGTAGGTGCCTCGAGTCAAAAAATGGGGAAAAATTAAAGTAGCCATCGGATAGAATAAGAGTGACACCAAGCGAAGCACAATCGGACACTTGGGAAATCTCGTCTCTCAAGTCTTAGTCCATGATTACGGGAGATGGCTAGGTAAACCCATCAAGGCAGAAACTATGTCAGATTCAGATGAGTGTCCAGCTAGAGGCAGATGGAACGCATTAAAACAGTTGAGCTCTGCCTCTAGCAGGATGCACTGTGGAGAATTACATATATCTATAAGTTGAATGTATTACCACCCAATCTCCGAAATAAATGGTCTTGGCCGTAGAACCTAAACGGGCATACGAGAAGAATGTACATAGACCAAGGCCGACCAAGTAATTATCTTCTGACTAAATTAAGACCGTAGTGCTATATTGATTTAAAGCATGCAACGGCCGAAGTGAATGCGGCCGGCTGATATTAACCTTCAAGAACCCAATGCTAAGTGAATCTATCAAGGTGTAGACATGGCAGTTTGAAATGAACGAAGCGACACCTGCCAAAGATGACCATCGTTCATGTCGCCATCAAAGATTAAGTCGATCCAACCTGCTGATATAACTAAGGTAGAGATAAAACTCGCCAAATTGGACCTCAGAATCCAAAATTACCACAAAACTTTATAATCGTGTCAAGGGAAGCCATCATGTTGGTGGTTGTGTGAGTTGATAGACCAATCAAGGGACCCTTTCCGCCAGATTATTATTAAGCTTTGGTATCTTCAATTGGCATGCCAGATAATCCATCTAGATCTTTCATGGCTTTCACGCTCCTAGTTTTTGATACGTTGAATGGATTCTCGTCAACCAAGAGTTGCCCCCAACACAGATCATTACTAATTGAACAGACCTAGCGCAGCCAATATCAGAGCTTCCGACGCGACGAACCCACCATGGGAGCTCGGAATGCTGTCCACTTCTAGGCGAGGAAGCACGGGTTGTAATATGCTAGCTTCGCTTTTTCTAGGACAGAGCTATATATTTATTGAGTATTGTTTGCAATCCAGATCGCCCTATCAGCTCCAGCGCCTTTAAGAACTCTCCAATCGACATAGTAACTCTCAGTAATCCACCGAATTTCTGAGCGCCAGGGAAATTGGTGAAGGTATGTAGATGATGGGATAGTCGCATGTGGTTTACCTGTGGGAATGTGCGGGTGGGTTGCAATATGCTACACGCGACTCCGAATCCTTTCGTGTTCTCAATTCTCGAAGTCAGGAAATATCTAAATGGGCTCCTATTCTTTGTTTTCTCTTTGCTTAAAAATAATCTTCAGCGCTGTTTCAGCGTCCCTCATAGCCGGATGGGTTGTGTCCAAGTGTTTGTCGTGGAACTCGAATAGATACTGATGGATTTGTTCCGCCTCATCGCATTTTCCCTGGCTCTCAAGCACCTGCGCAAGATTATTCATACTGATCAGCGTAGAAGGATGCTCTTTGCCGAGATTTGTTTCAAAAATTTCCAGGATCTGCCGACATATCTGCTCGACCTCCTCATACTTCTCTTGGTCCTCAAGCAAAGCTATGAGATTACTCATGCTTTCCAGCGTATCAGGATGTCTGGCGCCTAGTATTTTCTCACGGAGTTCGAATGTCTGCTGGTGTATCTCTTCAGCCTCCTTGTCTTTACCTTGGCTCCCAAGCACGCTCGCAAGATTATTCATACCAGTGGGCGTATCGTGATGCTCTTCACCGAGAACTGTTTTATAAAGTTCGAGTGCTTCTCGAGCTATCTTCTCTGACTCCTCGTACCTGCTTAAGCTCTCAAGTACAAGCGCAAGGTTATTCATGCTCGTAATTGTATTAGGATGTACTCTTCCTAAGATTGATTCACGAAGTTCGAGTCTCTGCCGATGCATTTGCTCCGCATCGACGTATTTCCCTTGGCTTCCTAACACAAATGCGAGGTTGTTCATGCTTCGAAGGGTATTAGGGTGCCTGTTGCCGAGAATCTTTGTACACAGCTCAAGTGTTTGGCGATGCATCTGCTCCGATTGTTCATATTTCTCTAGGCTTCCCAGTACATCCGCAAGATTATTCATGCTTGTGAGTGTGTTGCGATGCTCTTCGCCAAGAATGGTCTTATAAAGGTCGAGTGTTTGTCGATGGATATGCTCTGCCTCCTCGTATTTCCCTTGACTTTCAAGTACAGTCGCAAGATTATTCATACCTGTAAGTGTATCAGGATGTTTTCCCCCAACATTATGTTTATAAATCTCAAGTGTTTTGCGATGCATTTGTTCTGCCTTTTCATATTTCCCTAGCTTGCCATATATTAATGCAAGATTATTCATAGTTGTCAATGTATCATGATGCCCTTTCCCGAGATGTGTTTCATAAAGTTGAAGTATTTGCATATGTATACGCTCCGCTTGCTTATATTTACCTTGGCTCCCAAGCACAATAGCAAGGTTGTTTATTATAGGGAGCAAGTTGGTCCGATCTTTGCCGCGATGTGTTTCATAAAGCTCGAACATCTGCCGATGCAACTCCTCCGCCTCCTCATACCTCCCTAGACTGTCAAGCACAAGTGCAAGGTTACTCCTACCCCGAAATGCGTTCGGATGACTTTTGTCTAAGACCATTTCATACAGCTCGAGTGCATGCCGATAAATCGGCTCCGCTGTCCGGTAGCGCCCTAACATATAGTAGCTATGAGCTATATTTGACAACAGATGAGCTTCTACTGCCTTCTCTGTAGAATGCGTTCCACACTCCAACGCAGCTTGTGCGTGAGGCAAATATTTGACCCAAATATCTTTATTGGTATGTACTGGAGACGGAAACCTCTGGTCGAGCTCCAGTATTGCCCACGTTGTGTATTGATCCAGTTCACCCTTTTCATCTAGTCTGCTTCGTGTTGCTAATCTCACCAGCCGATGCATATCGAATGATTCCTGGTCCTCTCGCTGAGTGATGAATGCATATGCTTTCAGAATACCGATAGCTTCGTCCATCTCCAATTTATCTTCAGGTGTTGGCAATAAGGATACAGGGATGTCTTTATCGCCGAGAAAAGACAAAAACTTGAGATACTTCGCAGCAAGTGGTTTGTCTCGTGAGATGTGCTGAACTGAAATCAACCAAGTCGTAGCGACTGGGTTGCTGATGCCCACGTACCGGCCCCGATCTTCAAAATTCTTGCTGAGAAGCTTTGTCAAATTCGCATCACTAGAGCGACAATGATGGACATATCTCTTGGTTGTTATTCCTGTGTCGGCCATATAAGCAGAAGCCTGCTTGATCGCTAGTGGTAAATCAGCTAGGATGTCAAGCAGATCCGTATTGCTTGCCATGTCAAGCATTTGGCTTTCATTCAAGCCGGCCTGCAATAGCTCCATCGCTTCAGCCTTGCTCATTTCTCTTAGGGTGATGAAGCCATCTTTTGGGATATCTAGCTTTACTGCTGCAGCATGATTGCGCGTAGTGAACAGAATAGAGCCCATCCTGCTGAATGGGAGATAATCGGCGAGACGAGTCGCACCAAAGAGCAGTTCAACATCATCTGCATTATCCACAACCAAAAGCCAGCTGCCAACACTATCTTCTTCAAGAGAAGATTTAATAAGGAGTTTAACATCAGCCTTGTCTTCATCAATTCCTTGGATTTTCATCTTTCTACCGATGTCGCGGTAGGCGTTTTCAAAGTGGTTGTGTCCACCATCGGTACCCAGAAAATAGAACCCTCAGGATGCTAGTTGTGTACTTGGTAAACAGCTTCCAGGGCGATGTGCGTCTTTCCAAGACCCCCAAGGCCATCTATACAAGTTCTCTAGCAGTAGTCCTTGTTTTCTCCAGGAATGACACTTTCAACAAGCGCTGACAACGTCTGTTGCCTCCCGACGAAGTATGGGTTTCGTCCAAAATGGACCAGAAAATGGCCCATTGGCGATTCTTGTACATGACGGCCTCGATTATTAACTTTTCCGACATATTGTTCTAGAATCGCCTTTGATGTCGAGGCTGCTGTCGCCGCTGCGAAGTTCTGCCATTTCTTATTTTATGGCAGTCGGCATAGTCGCACACGCCGCCTTTGACCACGACACATGGCAGCTTTTCCCATATTCCGGCGGCCTCCATTTCAAACGCTATAACCTTTTCTTTCTTGGCGATTCTATCCCGGTCTTCTCCCGACTTTATCACTGTATCTCCCGATGCAACCGCGCCAATAAAGACCGCAGGCTCCCGTGCATCAGCATGTTGAATTCGCTCGTTGAGTCGTTTCCTCGCCTCTAGGTATTGGTCTTCGCATCCTAAATCCTGACATAACAACTCGAGAGCGTCGTCGCATACAGGATCTATTCTTCCGTGGCAATTGCTGCAGATACATGTTGGGGAGTTGCGGTGCTTGTGGCGGTAACTGGACTCAAATAGCCTGTCTTCGATAGCCCCGGAATATACATATTTAGCCTGCTGTTTCGCATCTTTTGCCTGAAGCAGGTTTAGAAAATGAGCAGTCCTTTCTTGAAGTTTGTCTCGACCGCTGACTGCACTGAAAGTCGCCAGCAAATTGCGGATATTTTGTCGTGCTTGCTCAGATCATCCTGAAGCGTATCCCTTCGTACAAATTTATCGGGGTAAGTCCTACCAAAGTCGTGTTGAATCACAGATTCACCAATAATCACATCTCCCAGGAGGATCTCGTCTTGGCCATTAAACGGGACGCCGCCACAGGTGCCTGCCAGAATAGCCAGTCTCAGAGCTCCATAGCTCGATCGCATAATGGCCGCCGCGCCAGCTGCGTTGGCCTTGCCTATGTGAGATGATATAGCTAAAACGACGTTATGGTCACCAATGCGACCAGTTTTATACACGTTGGGGTCGCCAACCGATCTTCCAAATGAGTCGCCGGCTTTATCCCAGAAATCATCAAATAGGAGGGTGACGGCATCATATTCGAGTGGCAGCGCACAGATGATGGCAACTTCGAAATCTTCACGACATAAAGGTCGCTGCGCTATGATGGGTCGAATGTTTAGCAGATAAGTTCGGGCCCAGTCACTATGCCACGCATATAGTAATTGTTTGGCATTCTGTCTCTCGCTGACCTAGGTCGGCGTTGTGCGGAATGCTGCCGAGATGAGGATCACTTCACTGGCGATGTTGTATTGCGAGCATCATGTTATCGTTGGGGTAAATGAACGGGAAAAAAAGGCGGCCATTCCGATGGTCTACTGTATGTTCTGTTAATGTGACAGGATGCAGCTTCTTGCACTGCACTGCCCAATATTATCCCCGCGTTCCTAAATGAATGATATTTTACCTTGACTGACACTACTCTCAGCCGCGCCCATTAGGGTGTAGAGACTGAGTTGGCAGTTGCCCGAGTTCCTGGAGGTATAAGGGGCTTTTTGCAGCAAGAATACTTTTAATCTCCCGTCAATAGAGGGTTCAGCATAGGTAGCATTAATAATATAAGCTTCAATGTTTTATGTCGATGTAGTGTAAAGCGTGCTAGACGTTACGGGCGTGAACATTGCTACATATTATCTACCTCACAGTGCGCCCCCAGAGCATGCCTATGGGATAAAATAGAGCGTACTGACAACTATATACAAGCCTGCAATGGAGTTAACGAGTTCGCTGTATCGAGATCGAATATCAGATAAAATAAGTGATTATTGCGTCTAGACAGGCGGCATGGCATCCGATCATCAAGGGCAACTTAGTAAATTGGCTACCGACTATGGTGTTCTATTGCGGTCCACTCCGGGAGATAAATATGAGAATGAACAAGCTGATTGATCGGGGAGCCATGAAAGACACACCAGTTAACCGAGCCGTCTAAGATCGACTGCTCCGGATGACACGCTCTTGGAACAAGATGCTAGCTGCTAAGGAACCAAGCCCACCTAGACAAATCCATCATGTAAAAGGACGGCGTATAAGAGCCTATCGTACCGAGATTCAGGTGCCTAATTTGGCATCACATAATATTGTAGAGTTACATGAGGAATCTAATATACTAAATTAGCACCGAGAGACTCAGAGTCCTGGGTTGCGGACCAATAACCTAGCCAAATATCCGTAATAACTACGCGGCAATGAGTTAAGTCAGCCTCTGGCATTAAAATATTAGAGATAATGACCACAACCACGCAGGTGTCTGAAGATATCCAATTCAGCGTCTCCACGGGGAGGCTTTTCGGTGTCAGCCCAGCCACTTTTGAACGCAATTTTCTCCTCCTGGCATGTCAAAAAAGCAGCGGAGGTGAATATTCCATGACTGAGTGCAGCGAAGAGAGGCTTCTGCTGTAACGCATATCCGATATCTAAGGCTACCTTGGAGATATTAAATATAGCTGTTAAAACCAATGGATAAAAGGTAATGAAAGATATTGGATATGCCTAGGAAGTAGAGATGAGGGTAGTTACAACGATATGGAAGACTACGTAGGATGGCTCGGAAGCCTCTGTTGACTCTTAACCGGCGGATAACAAGAATATTATCGAGTAGGATAGGAGAAGCACAGTAATTCTTAACCTGGCATCTTTAGTGGACAGGCTGGTAGTCCTGTAACTAGAGCTTGTGGAAGTTTAGTTGATGCCCACAACGGCGAAAGGCTAGACTAATGGGGCTCAGTTCCTTTAATGACCATGAGAAACGTCAGCTACTGGAATGGAAGAACAGCCCATTGTATGGTCTTGTAGAGTCAGCTGGGGTTGCTGTGGTTGGAGTGTCCCAGGTGCTCACAGCAGGTTGGGAAGTTTTCCAATTACGACAAGATGTATGGACACCAACGAGACCACCATGTAATTTGGGGGACATGCGTTCGTGAATGTCAAGAGAGCGGCAAGCTGCAGAGGGTCTCGGGGCTACACCACTACCATGGCCGCTCGCGAGTAGCTTTTTAACATCGACAGGTCCTAGAGCCAAAGTTCCAGGCTAGTTATAGAAGCAACACAGATAGGCCAGAGGAGAGTGACCAATATCGTCTGTCTAACAGCAAGTGGTCCGCCTCGCCGGGTCGATAGATCAGCAATGCGATCACTAAATGGAGCAACCCGACCAGGAATGACCAACAAATCGAATAGCGACGCTAGAACGGCTTCAATAACTGGTATCAAATTGTTGTTGAGATTTTCCAGACTGAAATAATAATCGCATAGTTGACCGTGATGCTAGTCAAAGAAACTGCAGAAGAGAGCAAGTACGCCAGACTTAATGAGATATTTAAAACCGAGGATCTATACCATTTATTTGTTTTAATTTCTGGTTCTTTAGACGGCGTACGACGTTCTTAATTCACTAATTGACATGCAGAATGGTGTTGTTTTTTTGCGGTAAGCCTTCTGCGGCTCGCCATCAGCAGTCCATGACACAGGAATGCCAACCCGGCGAACTAGTGTTTGGGCGTCGCGTATTTGACTTTTATTAGAAACATCATGAGAAAATTTCTAGCAATCTCATTGGATGACGCTTTGAGAACCATGTCTTAAGTCTCACATGAGCTAAGGATAGTAGGGTTAGGGTTCGATGTGTTAGTTAGATATTACCTGCTGTCTCAACTTTGGTTTGGGTGGCTATTGACAATTGCTAACGACAGCTCATGACACTGCATCTGCTTAATCATGAACCGCATGTTGCGAAAACCCTGCAAATGATGCTGAACAAGAAATTCAATCATGGTGATTGCGTAAAATACTGACATAGCTACCTCTCTATTACCGTCTCTCAAATATCAAATTTCCAGAGACAGGCAGATGATCGATTCAATTTGTCAACCTATCAAGTCATCTTATATTAAATAGATGATAAGCGGAAAACCACTAACTATTATGGGATGTGGCTAAAAATAATTTTTACTTAGATTGCAATAAAGATCTGTTCATGGTTGCTTATACCAGTCAGCTTCAAGAACCATTGACTCATGCCAATTTGCCATAGAGCGAACCGTGTGTCCAATTGACAATTGATCCAACGATAGATTCCCAAATATGCAGATGATTGATATAGATACATACTCGTCTTTTGAAATAAGGCGCAAGCAGGTCAATGTATCCAACGTTTGAAGTTGATTATATCTCTGGTTCCAGAAGCTTGACAATTTACCAAGCCAGCATCATAAAATGTAATACAAACCTTCACCACCACTCCCAGTGCTAGACTACCAAAGCAAGATTGTCAATCCCACGGTCACAGATGAATCGAGTGTAGGGATCCCATAATAATAATAGCTTGCTTGATTGATGTTGAATCTCTCTATCTGCTATTTGGATCTATAATTATACAAGGTGTTTAAATCGATTGAACCAAGTGAGTGAAACTGCCTTCATCACCACGCAACTATCCCCAGCACACGCTGACTTCTTATTGGGGTCGAATATTGAGAGTTACCGATGTACCACTAGTCATCCCAACAATGTTGACCGATTTAAGCACCGCTAGGCTTCGGGCTGCCTTTCTTCCAATAGATTTTCTTCTCGTCCTTGAACTTGTATTTCTCATCGTCGATCTGGTTCTGGTCAATCCAGACTATCTCATCAACCTTGCCATGCTGGATGATCTCCTCGAGTTCGATGCTCCAGAAAATCCCACTCTTTGAGGGTGTCTTGTCATGCGGGAAAACAAGATAGGCTTTTCCTGAGGTGTGGAGCGCATAGAACTTAGAGAAGGCCTGCTGGAACTTCTTGAAGTCCCCATCGCTGACTTCCTTGTATTGGCCTCTTTGGAAGAAGTTGCCGCTCTTCCAAATATTGCGGACACTAGTGAGACCTTCTTTGTGAGCCCACTTCACGATCTTGTTAACATTCTTTGCATCCTGGCCGGTGAAGAAGATGGCTTTATCTTTGTGAGGTTGTCCATGCTTGGCGAACTTGCTGAAATCGCTTAGGTGTTCAGGCTCAATCAGCAGCTTGAGTTCTTCTTCAGTTGGGATGTTCTTATCGACGCGGACAGCGAGGCTCTCAAAGTCGCGTGTAGGGGCTGCCAAGGCAGTGCATGACTGCGAGGAAAGGAGGAGCAGGGAGCTCAGAAGGGAGAAAAGGAAGAAGAAGATGCCGCCATTACGGCTGGAGGTAGACAACTGCATCTTCAGATGGGTCTGAGTCTCAAAAGAAAAGGACACTGAGGGACAATGATACCGAAGTCGGCAATATTCTAGATGATTGATCGAGCGTGTATGAATGTGCTCTTGTGCCTGATGATAAACAGAATCGTGATAAACGGCTGTGGATATGGGTCATCTTTATATCTTGAGACTCGACTTGGGTGCTGAGAATCCTGGAAGAACTCTTCAGAAAGCGGTTTGGTTTCAGTACAAACTCCTCCTCATCCTCCGCCTCCTCCTCATTTGGTGGCGATCAATGTGAACCAAAGCATGTCCAATAACTCCCGCGATCCTCTTGTCTCGAACGTCTCGGTCTATATTCGCTGAATATGCCCAAGAATAATCATCGGACCACATTCTGTACAAGCCCTTGGATGGAGGAAGAACCATGGCTCTCCTACTGGAGATCTAACCACAACAGGAAATGTAATCCTACGAGCCTCGTCCTAAAATCGCAATTGCCTATACGATTTTAACCTCGGACTAAAATGAGACCCGTTGATTGAGTAGGTCATGTCGTAAGGGATGTAGGGTGAAGACGGATCACTTTGATGTCACCCCACGAGTGTACATGATGGTTCCATCGAAGGCCTGAATGCTCAGGGCCACTTCTCCGTTTCTGGATATCTGTGGTATACGAAATTCACACATATAGTTATGAATTTCCCTATCTAGGTACAAAAAATGTACACATTTCTGTTTCTTAAGTTAGATTGGGTGAGGTGTGCCAGCTGGGAGGGTTGTGTAGGATGCTTCAATTAAATTTTTCGACAAAAACAACTGTTGCAATATCGCCTCGTTTTTAGACCAGCACGTTATCCACAACGAATCCATCCACAATGAATCCTCCACCATGCAGAGCAGGATCATGCGTCTCTCTAAGTGCGGCGGCTTTCTGTTACATCATAGCACGATCGATCCCTTGGAGCAGCCACTTACCATGGCACTAATAGCTACGAATGCGATTCATCATCAAATAATTACTTTATTTACTTCAAAAACATACGCATAATAATTAGTCATTATCTTAGTGTTTTAATTACAGCAACACTCACATTGCTGAGACTTTTTCCTGGCTGTGTTGCTGTCGGCCGTTTCCTAACTTTACGGCCATAGGACGAGTCTGGCTCCGCCCCCATGGCCGATCCGTAACACAGCCCACAAGTGTATAATACAACTTGCATTCGAGGATAGGGTGGCATTGGGTAGCCTTATCCCGCAGCCACCGGCTCAAGATTCTAAACTAAATATTCCACCAAAACTATATTCAGGATGATGGAGATGTCACCATCATTCTGATGGAAATCGGCGTATGCAATGCGGGGCGTTGCCAAGCCGGTCCGGTCCGAAAGCTTAGCATATCTTATACTTCATCAGGCAAAGGAGGTAAATTAACTAGTCAAAAAGAAAGGGCGCAAAAAAAATTACAGACAAGCTAAAGAGATTGTTCGCATTACTAATAACGTACATAGATTCTTTTTTGCCGCTGTCCATGTGGACATAGACTCGCACCGTATTAGTTTCCGGAAACGCAATACTGGTACTTTGACACAACGTCGCGATTAGGATGTTGGTCAAATTGCCGATCATCTCGGGCTTCCGGAAATAAGGATTTGGACGCCTAGCTGGCCGTTTGAGTTCGATCCCACAAGGCTGCGGATGTAAGACCAGCTAGTGGTAAGGCGACTGATGACTGGGAAAACAGTTCCTATAATTAGCCCACTCCACACTCATGATCGTTAGTTTGGATTTTGGAGCCGCAAATCTGGAAGCACAAGCACACTTGCGTAATACAGTTTCGGGGGATCAGCAGCTAGGATCTGAAACCTAGGCAAGGAATACAGGGGCAAAATTGTTGATTGGTGTCTTATCAAATAAACTCTGGGACCAGCGATCGTCCTGTCATCATGACCCTTTTAGGAAGACGCAGGTCAACTTGTAGAACAATACGGACAAAAATAAGGAACTGTGGCAAGTTGATGATGGATTACGGATGCACCTGCATCATGAATCCTCCAGGCTGGCACTTGCTGCCCCCCCGCCACGAATAATTAATTTGACAGGCAATCATACAAATTTTTACTCCATTTGCAAAAACAGAAGCATGATCAGGAACGACCTTTAATCAGCCAGCTCTAATCACCATATTCGCCATTTATAACAAAACAAACTTAATATCCAACTCTGACTCTGACTGCTATTATTTGGAGATAACAAAAAAAAATATTCTTACCAAAACCGCTCACCTTATCATCATGGCATCATCGTCCGAAAGAGAAAGTATCCCAGCGACATTAGATGCAGATATCGCTACAGGCAATCTTCAAGGCATCAAAGAATTCTACGAGGCAGCAGACCCGTCTAAAAAGTCCAAACTACTCGCAGGCATCGCTGAGCGGGCCGCAGCCAAGGCACAGGTCGCCGTGCTCGACTGGGTCTTCAGCGAGGGCTTCCAGGTTCCCTCCGACTCGCTAAATAACGAGTTCTACCACGAGGCCTGCGGCGCGCACTCTCTTGCTGTGTGGAGGGCCCTCGTCAAAAATGGGTTTGATCTCAATGCGCATCACAGTGAGTATTACGGCGACGCGTTGAGTCTGGAAGCGTACCATGGCAATGTCGACATCATTCGCTTTCTCTTGGAAAATGGACAGGACCCGAACAAGGCTTGGGGCTATAACGACCGCGAACCCGGCGTGTGGGCTTTGGTTGGTGAGAACCCGTCGTTGGAGATCCTCCGTCTGATGCTTCAGAACGGATGGCGTCAGGAAGAAAGCGGGACTCACGTTGCAGCTGCGGAGCTCGGAAATATGGAGGCGCTCAAGCTGCTGGTAGAGCATGGGGTCGATCTTGAACAAGTCGAGCCGTGGTGGTTCAACCCCGGCGTGGTTGACAGCGACAAATGGGGAACCGCGCTGTATCGCGCGGCCCTTAAGGGTCAAGCGGAGACTGTGGAGTATTTGTTAGATCATGGCGCTAGTATCCGGTTCAAGGACGAAAACGAGAGATCCATCTTATGGGCAGCGAAGCAGGGAGGAAATGAGAAGGTGATTCAGCTATTGGAAGCTGCTGGGCTTCATGAGTAGAGATAGGTAAAACAGAGTACTAGTTCTGTTTCTGGTTGACACTTGAGAATTCGTTTGACTAGGGTCATATATTATTCATCTACGCTTAAACTAGAATTTATATATTAGATTATGTCTCATGCTGAATCTCACATCCAGGCGGTTGAATAGAACAATCTCCCCAGACAATCTTGTAGCCGGTAAATATCTACACAGCCACATGCATGTCGCGATTTCCAACATATTCGCTACCCTATCCAAGGCTTTATTATAGGTTGTGTGGGGGCTTGGGGATTCTTCACAGAGGATAGGGTGTACACATATTAGGCTTCCACTATTGCCTCACTTTTCAATAACAATCCCCACCTTGGCTACGTCGTGGCACCAGTAAGAATGGATGCAGAAGTTTTGTAGCGGAATTAACTGTGATAAATCCATCGTCCAGCCGCCAGCCACCAAGATGCTGGCCAGTTGTCGTGCTGGACATTCTGCGTCCCAATGCACGTCTTAATAGTCACGGGTGTGTTACCACACACATTACTGCGGAGTCATCACATTTGTCCACTGGTATCAATACGTCTAAATTGTTTGTGGAGCTCTAGATTCGGAGGCCGCTTCGGCATGGTTGGTTTCGTCATGTTCAATTCTTGAATGATTGGCCAAGAGCCTGGAGGTCAAGCTGTCGTTTATGGCCATTGCCAGGATTTGGTTTCTCGTCCTGCAGGCAGCTTCAGCTGTTCTCCGCTCTGGGGATTGAGGAGGAGAACCATGCGTCCAATCCCCCCCGCGGCGCGTGCTGTCTCGCAACATCTCTGTTCTGTATCAAAACCTTCTATTGAACGCGTGCTTCACGATCTGAGAAACTAGCCATATTTTGCTCGAAATAATAGCTTTTTTTGACTTTACCCCGAATGCCATAATGGTCCTGGCGGTCCTCTTCACCCTTGCAGTTGCTCATCGTTGGCTGTCAGGAAGAAGAAGCAAGATTCGGAAGCCACCGCCTTCATCTGCAACGCCAAAAAGACGCGAAGCTGACCTGGCTTACCGTATCCGAGGGATCCGTGTGGACTGGGAATCGTCTCAGTTGCAATCTTATCTCTCGCAACATGACGGTGCAGCTTCCCTAATCGTGAAATCTATAGCCACGGAGGTTGGTGGTAATTCTCGTACCGCCGTAGCGACATGCCCGAGGCAAGATTCACGAAAGATGCATCTTAACCAGATGTAGTCAAACGAAGCTGGCAGTCTGTCTTTGGATGAACACTTCCTTGGTATTACGACTCTTTATAACCCACCTCCAGACGATCACAAAGTTGAGTAAGTCGGCTAATTCGCAAAGCTTTGCTAAATGCTTGCTGATTTTTTGCAAAGCGTTATTGCTGTAACTGGCCTTGGCGGACATGCCTTCGGATCTTTTAAAGAGAGAGGTGGAAATCACATGTGGCTCTGCGACTCTCTTCCAATGGACCTTGTGGACCAACATACGAAGCGACCGATGGCTCGGGTCATGGTTTACGGTCAGGACTCGCATGTCGCGGAAAGCATCAATATGCAAAATCTGGTGGATATTTCGGCGTCCTTCCGTGAAAGTCTGCTTCCATTCATGACATCATTGGATATAAAGCCAATCATTCTCCTTGGCCACAGCTTGGGGGGACTCATTGTAAAACAGGTGAATATATCTCAGACTTCTTATTCACATTGTCTGGTGAATCTAAATTTTTTGTGACAGGCTTTAGCATCGTTGGCAGTATCCATATCAAAAGGCAAGCAGGACTACGAAAAACTAACCCGAGCAATACATGGAATCGTCTTTTTTGGAGTTCCGCATCTGGGCATGACACTTGAAGGGGTGAAGCAGATGGCTGGCAATGGGCCAAATCAATCTCTTATTAATTCTCTCAGCAGCGAAAACTCAGTTGTCCTCGGACAACTACAGCAAGACTTTGACCAGTTATTGAACAACCACAATGCCCTAGATACATGTATCTTCTGCTTCTACGAGACGAAGCAATCCTCCACCGCATCACAGGTAAGATTTCAACAAAAGAGTGAAAGAACAGGACACTAAAAAATATTAGGACAAAGATGGGAACTGGGGAATGAATGGCCCAAAAACAATTGTCGTCAGCCAACCCTCTGCTACGCAATACGCAGCGTCGCGGCACGCTAGAATTTCCAGCTGCGGGATCGCTCGCTCGCATTCTGATATTGTCAAATTCACGGTAGGTGATCACGAGTACGACAAGGTGCGAGACAGGCTTCAAAAAATTGCCCAGGATGCTGTTAAAACACAAGGTGGGTAATGAACCACTCTGCAACTCTTTGCACCCACGCCACCAATCCTTCATGTACTACAGCAAATTCTGACACATGACACACAGATCAAGCTCTGGAAAATGACCCTGCGCCCCCCATTGATGACTTGACAAAAGAGTGCCTACAGTCGCTGGCGTTCTTTGAGATGGACCTTCGTTTCAACGATATTGATGATGCCGTCCAGGGGACATGCAGCTGGCTGCCTCAGAATGTTGCCTATAAGAATTGGTTGTCAACTAATCCAGGATTACTTTGGATTAAAGGACATCCTGGTACCGGAAAGTCTACATTGGTTCGTTACGCCATTAGGCGCCTTAGAAAAGATATCACCAGAAGAAACCGAGTCATTATGGCGTCGTTCTTCTTCCACGGTCGGGGAACGGAGCTTCAGAAAAGTCCAATTGGATTTTTTCGGTCGGTCTTGCATCAGCTTGTTCGCCAAATCCCCTCTGCAGGACAGGATGTCACTTCTGTATTTCGCCAGCGACAAGACAGCATTGGCAAAACGGGTGAGAAGTGGCAATGGCACGAGAAAGAGCTACGAAATATGTTGAAGGTGGTGCTTCAAAAAGTCTTGAAACTTCACCCAGTATGGTTATTTGTGGACGCGCTGGACGAAAGCGGCGAAGAGAACGCGGACAACCTAGTAAAGAATTCCAGTCGTTGCTTCAATTTGCGCCATCAGATGGTCAACCGCTCCACATTTGCTTCGCTTGTCGTCAGTTCCCAATCATAAATATGGAATCCGCGTTCACCGTGTGTCTTGAACACGAGAATAAGAATGACATCGCGATTTTCGTACAAGCTAAGCTTTCTGAACACCAACAGCTATCGCAATCAACTCTTCCAAATATAATCACAGAACGCGCCAAAGGTGTCTTCATGTGGGCCCACCTTGCGGTTCAGAAAGCCCTGACTCTACATAGAAAGGCAAGGCCTATACAGTCCATCGAAATAGAAATTGAAACTATCCCCGAAAAAATCAATCACTTGTATAAAGAACTGGTTGAGGACATGGACGAGAAAGAGGCTTCTCTAAAACTCATGCAATGGATATGCTTTGCTATACGTCCCTTGACGCTTGACGAGATACGATGGGCCACTGTCGTCGGCATTGGTCCATCTTTCAAAACCCTGGAAATGTACCGAAGTTTGCCTAACTACATTTCAGATAATGAGGGAATGGAAAAACGAGTTCGGGTACTCAGTCGTGGTCTTGCAGAGGTTGAGACAAGTTCTGGAACACAGATTGTGCAGTTCATCCACGAGTCAGTCAGGGAATATTTCGTCATTCACGGCGGCTTG
The DNA here is from genome assembly GCA_930272545.1 of Sphaerostilbella broomeana. Lineage (NCBI taxonomy): Eukaryota > Fungi > Ascomycota > Sordariomycetes > Hypocreales > Hypocreaceae > Sphaerostilbella > Sphaerostilbella broomeana. Next base: position 3,572 of record CAKNET010000078.1, on the reverse strand, counting down.
CTGCTTCTAAGTGATCCTAATAAAAGAACACTTGACAGCGATGCATGCGAAACCAACGATGTGGCAGGTATTACACACCATCAACTAGCTAAGATATACGTTAAATATTTTTCTATGGAGAATATTTCAGTCTCCGTAGAAGATAGTAATAAAGTTTTGAAAGAGAAGTTTGAACTGCTAGAATATGCCACAAAGGCCTGGATAACGCACATCAAAGAGGCCGAAGCAAAGAATATTCCTCAAGAGGATATTCTAGATTATTTTTTATGGCCTTCAGAAACACTTGTGGAGCATTGGACACAGATCTATCATGCACTCTATAGAAAATGGGATGAATACTATCCACCAGAAGGAATCAAGATGATACACTGTCGCACGTAATGGAGCACAGCACGTGTCGTTGGTAACGATACGTCGCTCGTTGCTGCAATCAGCGCCCGGTTCTCACCCGGTGCCCTGATCCACATCCAAGGAATCAGGTAATCAGGCTACCGTGACCAACAGCGGCGTAGGCCGGTGTCAGTAACGGCGCAAATGACATTACCGGAGAGCCTAATGCAATCAATATAGACATTAAGAGCTAGGAACAGAATAATTAGTTACCAAGATTAAGATGAGGTAATGGATCTACTAGGTTAAACAGGTTATAAAAAATAGCTATTTAAATTAACTAGTTCTTTTATAATAATAGTTTAGTAAATAATTATATAAAATAATTTATAATAATATTACTATTACTTATAATTATATATTAATAGAATATTTTATATAAAGATATATAATATAGTAGCTTTACTAAGTGAATAAATAAGCCTATACTATAACTGTCTAATAGTTATAAGTCTGGTAGTACCGAGAGCGTACTTTGTTTAAATAAGATATTATAATTATAAAATAATTTAATTAAATTATTATATATATACTATATCCTTATACCTCTTTATTCTATTATAACCTTATTAGATATAGAGAAAATAATTTGTTTAGCTGGATTAGATAATTAGGAATTATAGTATAAGTATTATTATATTTATATAAGGGATCTTGGAATTTAAGAATATATAGATTTTAAAGATTATAAAATAATTTTATTAATCTAATTAAAGATCTCTAAGACTTAAGAAGAGATACTTAATTGATTTAATATTAAAGGGTGTAAATAATAGGAAGAAGATTAAGAATGATATAATTAATAATTAGATTAATAGTAATTTTAATTTAAAATTGAAATATAAGGTTGTTAGCCTAATTTATATAAGGAATAGACTGAATTAATAATTATTAAGATATGAACCCGATTAGATAATATTAAGATTTTTAGAATAAAAGAATTATATTATTAATAAATATATAAGAATTATAATACTCTTATTAAATAAGTTAGAGATATAGTAAACCGATAATATATTACTATATTATTATAATATAATATAATTAAGCTAATTAAGAATATTTAATATTAGGTTGTATTATAGCTATATAAGTTAATAGATAAGATAAAAAATAAATATAATTAAGCTCTTTAATTAACTAACCGGATAAATCTAGCTAATTAGTTGATTAAGTAGAATATAACTTATATTAATATATATAAATATAAGATTAATATAATCCTAAATAAAAGAGATATAGTTCGCGAATTTATCTAAGCTACTAATATATTTAATAATATTTAAGCTAAGAATATTAAGTATAAAATAAAAAGAGATCTCCAATTTAAAATACTAATAACCCCTAAGGATATTAATAAACTCTTTAAAATTAAAATTCACATAAACTAATCTTTAAAAAAAGGATTTATATTTATAATAATTAATATACCTCCTAATTATATACTTAAATGCCCTTGCAGTTTAGTACTATATAAATATTATTAAAAGGCTATTAATTATATTATAACCTATAAAGCTATCTTAGGATATAATTTAACTAATATTAATATAAGTAAATACCGGATCTAGGCTGTTTAAGAAGTGATTAATTAACCAAAATAGAAAAGTCTAACTAAATAAATCTATAAGTAATATATAAGTAACTAATTAGCTGGCCTTTTAAGTATACCCAAGGCAAGCCTAGGTGATTTTATTAAATTAATCATAATTAATAATACTTTTTATTAAACTAATTATTTATTAGTTTTTAATATAATATAATATTAATATTTACTTTTTAATTTAATAATATATAATAGCAGCACTATATATTACATTATTAACTATAAAGACCTTCTAATAAATATTTAACTAGCTATTAAAGGGGATTATTTATTAATAGGCAAAGGATTACTTAAAGTTTATTTATATAATATAAGAACTATAACTGGCTTTATAGATAGATTAAATAAAAATGGCTAGAATTTAATATTAATTAATATAGTATATATTCTTAACTTCTATATTAATATTATATTAAAAGAGTTATTAAAAGAATAAACTAGTATATAATTCTATTACCTAAATTATATATTATAGTATAGTAATAAGAAGGAATTTAAATAGGTTAAGAATATAAAAATTAAATATAAACTTTATATAATTAAATACAAGCTAATTTTCCTATATATCTTCGACCTATAGACCTCGATTAATATATTTAATGCATTCTAAGATCTATTAGTAACTGTTCTAGCCGTATTTGCCAGTTTAAAAAAGCCGCGATCAGATCAAGAAGCTGATGCGCTGCTCTGGTATCTACGAGCCGGTTACGCCGGACTAGAGGCCTTAGAATAGTTAATATAACAAACATAAAGTGCCAAGCTACGGGGATTAATAACTATTAAATATAAAGCTTGTATAGTAAATAAAGTAAAATAGATTATTTCCTAGAGGGAATTAGATAATTATATTAAATAGCTATTTTATTATATTTTCTTAAACCTATTTTAATTCTCTTTGGTTTATAATAATTATAAATATATCTTATTAATTATTAATAAATTTAATAATAAGATATTTTTATAATTTATAAAAAATAAGTTTAAAGTATAATAATATATTATTAATTTTAATATTTAGATTAAATATAATATAAAATTAATTATATATAAGATTTAGATAAATAATAAAAGAAACCTAATTAATCTTTTATATTAAAAGGACTTAAATTTTAAGATTTAAGCTAATAAATAAGGGATTAATCTAAAGCTCCCACTAAATTATATAAAAAAATTAATTAATAGTATTAAATAACCTAGTAGTATTATCTAAGAATAAATCTATTATATAGTAAGGCTATTATTAAAAAACCTTTAGCCTGAGATATATAAAGTTATAGTTTAAATTTATAATATTCTTTTTAATTAGTATAATTAATAGAGATTATTAAAAGAAGTCTTAGACTAGTAGTTTAATTAGTATTTTAAATAATATTAGCCACTTAGTATAGCCACTGGCGATAATAAAAATCTAAGATTAAATTAATTAGGCCTCCGAGTATATAACTATAGGGTATATTTATTAAAGTTAGATTATAAAACTGGATAGAATATAAATAAGTATAAGTTAATTTTTAAAGTATATATAGGATATTTAATTAAATACTAAATATAAAACCTTTATTAAATATAGATTTTA